>PNEQ01093507.1:0-14608 GCA_003012365.1 Medauroidea extradentata | reverse complement strand
CCCCGGTGGGTACTCCAGGTAATAAGGAGTACCCTGTGGGATCCTCTAGTACCAGACGGTCAGGCTGGAAAACCCACGAATGCCATGGAAATTAGGAAGTACTACGGGCGACCAGGTTAGTCCCACGGCATGGTTTTCTGCCGTGACTGGTCATGGGTTGGATTCGTAGTGATAGTGGTTGCCTATATGCTGGGCAGGCCTGGAGGAGACCCTCCCCTGAGAAAGGTCGACGAGTAGTCTGCGAAAGTGACCGGGAGCAGGCCCGGTGAGTCTGTTAGGGGTAAGATGGGCCCCGACTCAAACCAAGAGGAGGCTGAGCTGAGGGTCTCAGTCGGGGGACAGGTCAGTGGGCGAGATCCAGGGATGGGTGGCCCTTGGCTCTCTCGCTAGCTTCTGTCTTCCTTTGGTAGGTGACATGGAGGCGCAGTTCTGTGTTCCGCGAAAGGGTTCGCGCGGTTCCAACAGACTGTTAGCCGAAGTACACTGCGTGGCAGAGCGTGATCTCTCCCCTCGCCCATGGGGGCCGGGCGCCGGGATGGCCTAGGCTAAGAGGCACCGTCAACAAAGAAAGCCGCACATTCGTGTGTGAGTAACATTGTATGTACAATGCAGTGTGTATGATTTATAGTACATAGCGTGTGTACAGGATCGTGTCGCTGTGATATATCATTGTAGCTATTATTGTCAACTACATACCAGACATGTCATATTATAATTGTACGGTCTGCACTATGTGATGTAGTATTACACAGCGTCATGATACAGTCAGCGCGCCGTGCACTGTAAGTCATGGGACGTGTACAATAATAACGGTGTATTTCCAGACATAAGTTCATGTAACACGTTATGTTACTCTAATTGTGAACATTCTTACTTGCAAATATTACAACACTGTATGCAAGCACAACACGCCATAACCTGATGGTGTTGTCACTCAACATGTCATAGAGGCGAGGATACTGCACACCAGTTCAGTGACTTGAACCTAGAGGTTAGAGTGAGATATGACATGCGTTTCTGAGTCACCCATATCTCTTCCAAGACTCGCTTGTAAAATGCGTCCACCTAGGAGAAAGGTGCTGGAAGTCTGTCTCCACCCGTAAGGTCATTACTGCAGTAATTCATTGATTTATTAATAATTGTACTATTTTGTGATTTCCAACTACGATTTCCTTAAAAATGTATCATCAGCACTATACCGGAAGTATTTAAAACCATCACCACGAGTCCAATCTCAACTGGACGGACGGCCGAGTTATGTGTCAATTGTCAGCGACTCAGGATAGAGCAAAGTTACTTCAACCTCTTTAATTTAGGATGGTAGTTTAATTTCTTACAGACAAGTAATTCAAGCGATAGATTCTCTCACTAGTTCAAATGGTACAGGCAAGGAGTTAAATGTATGAGGTGTTACTGAAGGGAATGTATGGTCGCGCCAACAGAAGAAGCCGGGAAGGAGGGGGGGGGTAGGAACCTCTTTAGTAAACCTGAGGGGCAGATTATGTCTGTCGCCCCCCTCATTTTTTTCCCCACATTTACATTCCAGAATGGTATAGTCTGTTCACTTCAGAACACTTATTATAGTCAAACACTGTATTTTATTGGAACCAATGATTTTAAGTTTTGAGAGTGGTGCAACGCTTACCCGGTTTCAGTTTCAGGGTAGTTTTCATTTTAGAAACAGTAAATATGGTTGCAAAATGGCTGAAAGAAACATTTGAACAGTGCTCACTTTATCATGAACGGTCTATATTAGTTTATTCGTAAGCAAAATTATAAACGATCACTAGAGATGATGGTTTATCGCGGGAAAACTTGACTATTTGCTACGCTTCAACATATGCTCAGCTTTTGAAAATATAACTGGCTTTCGCTTGTACGTGGAGCTGTTGCCCCAATTTGACTAAGCCAATAAGATTCCTGCTATTGTAATATTTGATGCCTGTTATTGGTCTGCAGACAGCTATGGTGTGTCAATGGTTTCAAGGCTATGTTGGTGCAAAAAATTTTCGCGATATACCATCATCTCTAACGATCACCGATTACACCCAAAGTGTCAAATCACATTGCAAGAGCAGTTTTATTTTATAGTTGTTCGTACCTTCCCCCTCTTTCTCATAAAATAGTTGGCATTTCCCTGTTCAAATGCGAAGTGCAAAACATAACACTGCCGAAAAAATTGATTTCTCTATTAGTCCTAGCATAAATTGTAATTCTTACCGAATTCAGCGCAGTTCATACCAAACAAATAGCGCTTCCTAAGCTGCGGTGGTGTTTGCCTTAACCACGTGAAGGTGGAGATAAATCAGGGGAGGGGGAGGCTGGGGTAAAGAGCGGGTGAATGGGGATTAGATCACGGCCAGGAATCGATCGTGTACATCCACGCCCGCACACTGTCTACACAGGCTTGGCCGCTCTGATGTGTGCCGGCTATTCGCGTCTCTGTAGTGACGCCCCCGCGTCCAGTGACGTCACAGCTGAGCTATTGTCGGCTCTCGCGCTCACGAATATTTCAGCACTTTCTGGACTCTGTCAGTCACATCGCCTCCCCTCCTCCTCCTCCTCCTCCTCCTCACATAGTCCTCCACTCTGAATGGAAACGACCACAAGCACACAGACTATCCCGAGAATGGTGACAATCCTTCTGAATACACATGGATAGACACTGGGAAGGATTATACACTAACATGTTTCAATGCCTTACGTTCATAACTGTACATCTGCTTCATGATTACTGGCAATGTGTCTCTGAGTAGAAGTGTGGCTTATTTGACTGTGTCAATGATAGTAAAGTTACTGTGTCACAATACGTCTGTGCACTGCGGTTAATAGCTAAAGACGCTGAGGGTTTAATATACGCCACTGACAATGAACCAGAAGTACAGAAGTGCACATAAGTCATTGAAACAAGTTCGTGCAGCATTATTTTCACCAAAAATTAAACATAATTGATTCAACACTTAAGGCCCGTGCCTACCTATCACGAAGCCATAGAATTTTAATGGTGAGTCAACTAAAAACTTAATTACTTCCCAGTACGTCACTTTTCAAAATATCTTATTCAAACGAACAACGCTGTATGTGAGACTTCTCAAGAATAATGTCACACGATAATGATATCTAAACTGAAATCCGGAAATACAAACTACACAAAAAATTATGAGCAAATATTTGTTTCCATCCTTCTAGTTACAATAGTTTTAATAAATGTAAGGTAGAATTCGCCCCTTTTTTTTTTTGTTTGGAAAAGTTCTATTCATAATTTATCCATGGAAAATTTATTGGTTTTTTTTTATTTGAACATCGATGGCATAAGCATTTTTAAGCGGAGTATTTAGGTCGTTCTAACTCATTATAGTATATTGTCTATATACTACAGAAGGAGCTTTCGATCTATAGCTGTACATATCTATGTTTAATGTCTGATGAACTCGGCTCCATAGAAGCGTCTTATATATTTGTGAAATTTGGTTACAACTCTGTTCTGTAGACAATCAAGCACTTATTTAATTAGTTTGTGCTGACAAAGTAATCACAAAGGGAAAATTAGTGCCACGCGAATCAGAACTATCGTTAGAGCTGGCAATTTTTGGTGAAAATAATTACGCCACATTTTGTTTCAGTGCCTCATGTGCACATCTGTAGCTCAGCTTCGTGATCAGTGATTGGTTGTTTGTAACTGTCAACGTCTTGGGTATCTACCAGCAAGTAACAGACGTGTGGTATCGCAGTAATGTTGTTGTGTAAGGTACATTGTTAAACATTTCCTTGAATATGCGGACAGTTTTACGTAAATGTTTGTTTAAATTACGGAAACATTATTTTGTAACACACTTATACATAGTTTTGTTTCATTAATTAAACATATGTAAAACTGCTAGAAGGAACTAAAAAATTACCGTACGCATTATTGTGCCTGCACCCTAGAGAAGTCTCATACGTATGCGAGTTTCCATAAGTGGAGCTAAGTGCCTTCCGTAAATTACCCGACACTTCTGGAGAATTACTTACCAGCATTTCTCTCCGTAAAACAACGAAAATTATTATTAAGAGTGCCACCTAATATTTGTGAGAGTTTTCAGCAACTGTTGTTTAGTACTCATTAGTAACATACAAAAAAATTCCACTGGCATTCGTTACCACTTAAAATACTCTCATGTACACCGTTGCATATTTTAATGGAAATGTACGGTTAATAAACGGAAATAGTGTCCTTAAAAATAAAATACGGCAATATCTATGGCAAATATACACAACGGAATCATACGTAATATATTCATAAGTGTGCGGACACTTGCACGGGAAAAATCTTAAATTTACGGGCTAGAGGGCTGTAAAAATAATGATATATTTTAATAATATCAGTGGTAAGTCTGCAAATCTGTAGAAATGCAATTGTATCATTTTAGACATGTAGGTATGGATAAGTTCCGTGCGATGAAACTGTTTTACGGAAACTTCTGTTGGATTAGGAAATAAGTTTCTGTGAATTCACGGATGTATACGGAGAAATTTGTACCGGAAATTCCGTAAACCGACGGAGATTTTTACAGTGTACAGAAACAATCTAGTATAAAATTCTTTTCGAGAAAATCAGTTGTCCGTAGTAATTAGTTGACAGACCGAGTGTGGGTGTGCGTTGTCATGCTAGCTGGCAAGTTATTAGTTTGTCGCTCGTACGTCAGTGTCAGTAGTGTCGCATAAATGTGCTCTATGTCTTCTACTGTCCTTGTCCTTGAAACAATCTTTCAAGCACGGGAATATCCGACCAACACAGGTCACCAAGGTCAAGGTCACCGGCTCACCGGATGTACGTCATAAACCTATCTCGCACCTCGCTGACATCTGAGTGATGTAGGTACCAGCGACATTCTAACCTTCCTCCACTCGTGTTTACAACCTCTCGAGACACCTTTACTACGCTTCAATTAAAATAACGTCCATGTTATCTGTGTTTAACTTCCTCGCGTCGACATCGCGTGGTATCAAGTGGTGCCTTGCTGGGGAGGAATAAACTTCGCGAAGACTCAGGCTATAAACGTGCAGAACTCAAACTTCTCTTCCGATGACCTTCAGATAACGTCTCGCTCAGAGAACGTCGCCTTACGTTTTGTAATCTTGAAGATTACGACTAGGGACACTCACTGTTTTTCGCATCAAAAATTCTTCCACAAACGATGTATTTCAGAGATGTGGGATTGGAGATATTCTCGGTTCAACGACATTAGGTTTTTCAGGTGGATCCTACCTCCATTGAGTAGCGGGTTTCTTACCATACTCGGCAGCGTTTCATTCACTCCAAGTTTCCTCGCAGGTTTGCTATTCATCTGAAACCTCCCACGTCATTTCTGAGCCACTATGATTAGAGACGGGGAAAATACGTGGGTTCACTAACAGGTAGGCTAGCCTTCAAGAGTATATGTGTACAACATCTGTTCATTGGCGGCTCGTTGATAATGTGACATGGGCCTGCAATTAAATAATTGTTATTATAAGCTCATAGACGTCAAGGTGGTGTCAAATAAGTCAACAGCTTATCGTGAAAGTATCAGGAACTTACAGTTGCTGGATTTCTAGCTTGAGCCTGAAACAAAACACGAATTTGTCAGGTGTCTAACTACAATCCAACTGACATGATGGATAGACATGTGTAAGTTTAGCAACAGGCTAGGATTCAGTTTACTTTATTCATCTGAATGCACTCCGCGACCTTATAGACTCCGGACCTTCCCTACTTTGTGTGGGCGCATTACAATCTGGTGGGCATGTTACGTTTGACCTTATATCATTGGTTGAACGAGTCCTTCAAGTGGCCAATAGTTTAAAGAGTAACTTGCAGTACTGTCTGCTAGCAGGGAATAACGCCAAGTTAGTACGTCTATATTGATCAATAAATAGGACAACACATTTGTTCAAAGTCTACCTTCGATTTGTAGTGGTGAATTTTTCCTGTCCTTAACAGTTTCGGAAATCTGACATTCACTCTTAGACAATATGTAGAGATGATTGTATATCGCGAAAATGTTTTGTGCCAACATAACACAGAAAACACTGTAGGTTCTTGTGTCATGTATGATTTGAGGAAACAGTCTGCCACAAGGTAGTTGTCTGCAGACCAATAATAGTCATCAAATATAACAATAACGAGACTTATTGGCTAAGTCAGTTAGCGTACTATCTCCACGTACAAGAGAATGCCAGTAATCCTCTAGTGAGCTTAACTTACGTTAAAACCCAGCAAACAATCAAGTTTTCCCGCGATATGTCATCAACTATAACAAAAAGTAGAGCCCGGTTATTTGTTTAACAGAATTGTGCGCCATCTTGTTGCAATGACTTATGTGCACATCTGCAGCTACTTTATGGTTACTGATTGGATGTTTTGAGTCTCAGAGTCTCGGGCTTCTACCCGCAAATCACAGACGTACTGTGTCGCAGTAACTGTATTATCATTGGTACAGTCAAATGAGCGACATTTCTGCATAAACACACTCTACCAATAAGCGTGAAGCAGAACTGCAGATGTGTATGTAAGGCATTGAAACCAGCTGTGCAAGATTACTTACACCAACAATCAGCGACTCTAGACCAATATTACAATTAGTTCCCTCCACGAAATTGAATAATAACTACTACTCCAACTACGAATAGAAAATAACTCCCCTTGAGATGATTTATTGGCGAAAAATTATCTGTTTTGCTGTATGTAACTTACTAGATTATACAAGCCTTTGCATACGTGATCAGGATTCATGTTTTAGGACGTTGTTTTTGTAGCATCGCTTGGAAGAAGTAGTTTGTGCTGATGATCAGCATAAACTCTTAAGAATTGTTAATTCTGATGCTGGCTGTAAATGTTTTTTGAAAATATATTTTCTCTCTAAACCACTTGTAAATATATTTTGGGTGCTTAAGATGACATAATTTTTTTAATATGTCTAATATAAATTTTTCTCGTGTAATACCAAGATTTCTGTAATCTTTGAATGATTTTTGTAGTGGGGGGATGTATGACAAACTGAAATATTTCTTTATGTACGGCATTTGTAGCTAAAGTTGTTGAGTCGCAGAAATCTCTGTTATTACTCTACTGCATACGCTATAAATGACGTATGTACAACACAACATTTCAATATACCACCAAGGTTTTACTGTATTAATCGTTTCATAAGTTTGTATTATTTTCCTGTCTGAATATAACGTTGAAAATCATGATAACCTGCACAATTGAATCAGTCATTTGAGAAACTCCACATGTCACTTTCAAGAAATAGCTGTTTTTAGTAATGCATTACTGAAAATATATACTTAGATTAACCTTCTAAATTACGTATATTTGTTTAAAAAGAATTGGTGCACGTTTTATTTCTATCCTGAACGGTTTAAATTCACAGTTTTAAGAGTAAATGTGCATAAACCCACATTGTGAAACATGTGACATGTGGGGTTGGTCAAATGACCGATTCAATTACAATTTAACAGCAAGGAAATGTACGATATAAACGACTTCTAGTAGTGGTATTGCTAACAGTTTGAAGACATGACAACCACAGTAACGCACAGACCTGGTATAATATCGCAGACGGAGGCTAGTACAAGTATTTCCAGCAGAGTGCAGTCGAGATATAAACCAGCAATGCAGCTGTGAGAGTTGTCAGCAGTGACGCGACATGAAGACTGCCTGTGATCGTGCCGTGTTGATCAAAGCTGCAAACCCGCATATTTCTGTGAGTCACGGAACTTAAATTACTGGCATTGCCTCGCCACGTAATTGCTACAATAAGAGAATGGTAAATAAAGTCATGGCTTACCAACTTTAGGATTCGAAGTAATTGTTACATAGCGTTCGCTTACAACTCAGATAAGAATGTTCGACTAAAATGAAAACTTTTATCGTGCTTTGTGACAAGTACTGTTCAAGTACCACGCGGCATATTATGCGACGTTATTTCGAAGAAATATGAAAAAGTCGTTACTAGCGTAAATTCTAGAGGAAGAAGTTAGTTTATTAGATCACCTTTCTGTCTGTGTGACTGTGTCTGCATGTGTATGTGTGTGTATTCGTGTTGTGGCGACATGCCCTTATAGAGCGAATGCCACAGATGCCTCACTCTGTGTACAAAATAAAACTAAACACCCTAAACATAGATTATGGGCACATTACCAGTTATAAACATATTTGCCGGTTTCTAGTCATGTTAAATGATGGATGGAGATATTTAAATTTATTACGTAATAAAAAATCATATTTATTAACATTTCTGTATTAGTAACATTCAATTCAAGGAACCGTTGGGTGCACCGGAGCTTTAAATGTCAATAAAATCTATTAAATAGCAAGGCTTACTCATTATCAGTCAAAAGTTCTCAATACTGAAACGTGAAAGTTTAAATTACGCAGCGAGAGATAGTAGAAATGTCACTATTACGCGATTACACGTCTTCATACAGTTAAACTGCCTGGTAATTCTGGCAATAGTATTTAAGCCGGCTCATACCTTAACAATAAATATATTTGCTGGTGAGACGATATTCTCGTGGCACGTAACTTGTCTGTCCTTGGCCCGGCATTCACAACGTGCGGAATCTACACCTGGCGAACATGCTGCAGTTGACTCTGGCCGGCGTCACTCGCTGCTTGCTTCACCTACATGCCACGCAGTAGCAGTGTTGCTCATTGCTATATATTCATCAGGCACATGTACAGTCATGGACACGAAAAATGGGCCAACTCGTGAAGGTGGGAATTTGTCTAAGTCCCGCTTCGGGTATGTTCGGCAGGCAGGCCTTCGCGCAGAAGACTGATGAGCGCGAGGCGTCACACAACGGCCAGCGAAGGCTGTGGGGAAAAAGGACACAAATCGCAACAAGATATTGCGGTTAACAAGTTCTTAGCCGTCTTTAGTAGAGAATAACCGTGGATGATATTTCATGGTCATAAGTAATTGTATATATAATGAGGAGTAGAAATATTGACGTTGTGCCACAAACATATCAGATTTCGGTGTATTATTAGTCGATATTATTATCTTTCAGTTTAATTTGTATTATTTCTACAAATATTTACTTTCATATTCTAATAAAGTGTTGCCTGCCCCTCATATGTATTTTGCAACTAGTGCGTATATAAAGCAACAAAAGGTTTATAAGGCAGTAGAAATACTCGGCAACAACGATACTGAAATGTTTTGAGAGCAGTGGCGTTGGAATATTTCAGAACTGGAGGGGGGAAGAGGTTACATCTTGGAACAATAAACCCCTCTAATAAAGCGGAAGGAGGGAAAATTTGGTATTTCAAGGTGTTAAATGGTGCACTTTTAGCATATTTCGTAGTTACGTATGCTGAATATTAAACTTGCATAAGTAGTGAATTTTTAGAAAAAACATTTTAATGAAGTTTTACAACGAGACAGTTAACAAATCAGGAGCCTAGCCCTCTAAAAATGTTAATTTATACGAAAAACAAGAACACTACACACTGTAATTTAAGAATAAGTTCATTAACTATGCGTAACCAAAAATATTGACAAAATCCTTGTGGCATACAAATTGCTACAACGGCATTGGTGATCAAGAATATGCGTAATAGACTGCTGAGACATAAAAATTAAAGTAAGGTAAATAGAATTTCTTAGCAGAAATTCCAGTAAGAGTGAATTTTAAATGTTTTGAAATCTTTATTCTTACGATGTTCATCACGAAAACACTATGATATTAATGAAATAACAATGTGCTTTCAACCTTCAAGGAAATAATGTTATAAGGTTACCTTCCTGGTAATATACATAAACATTTCATATTTCTATGAATATTACTGAGCACTTATTATTCGGTAGTACGAGATTATATGTATTACGTCGGCTATTTGTCGTAATGTGATAATCTTAAATTGTTGCTTCCCAGCAAGTCGTTCAAAGTACAAATATTTTCTTGAATTTTATAGTATCACTTCCCGGACCTCCGCACCTTGTAATCTCAGACTTGTGGCGCAGATAGTATACAGTCAACATCGAATTAAACAAAAACATTAACAGCATACCCCTTCTTAAATGGCGTATAAAGCTAAAGCTAGTCATCCACCTTTCGTCTGTGGATCCGTTAATTACGTGAGCCAATCAGCAGCCTCATAAAATGTTATCCGTCCATCAAAACCGTAGCAAACTTTAACTTTTGACGACGAAGAAAGCGTAACCTTATTTATGAAGTCACCTTTGAACACACATAGAACACTGTGATGTTTTTTTTTAAATTGTTTTACTTTAAATGCCGATGCTTTCTTTGTGATTTAATTGATTTCAACAACTTTCAGTATATTCTATTCAGCTACTATTGGAACGTAATTTCTTCTTTGTGAAGATATTTTTTGCCAGCAATAACGTCTAGGTCTTCAGCGCTGGTGAGGGATGACGTTATATGAGTATGGAGCCTCGCCGGAATGTAGGCTGGGGGAAACGGAAGATCCTCGAGAAAATCTGCCGACCAGCGGCATCATACGGCACGATTCTCACATGCGAAAGTTTCAGGACCGACCCCGCTAGGAATCGAACCTTAATCACCTTGGTAGGAAGGCGAGTGCTCTACTGCTTGACAAACCTAAGTGTAGCCCCGGGTAGGGGAGGTAAGAGCGCTAGTGTTTCGAGGTCGCCATGTGAGGGCAGTGGCGGGGAATGTCTGGAGCCTTCCCTGTACACTTCATTCATATTGTAAGCGACCATCTGTAGTAGGTCTCATAGGCCTGTGCAATGATTTAGCTTGTAGATACGCGATGCAAAACGACACGACCTGGGGGCCTAAGTTCGAGTTTGTGCGAGTAGAACTCGTATGCGAATCGTCTCGTACGGCGCAAAACGTCTGCGAGACGAAGGTTGTAAGCTCCAACACCGGCCACTCGTATACGCCTTACTTATTCGAAGGGAGTAGCGCTCGAGTGGAATTGTGTATCGTATATTCGGGTGGCACCCATGAAGCAAAAAATTAAAGAGATTTGACGAGAGGCCGCCATTCAGAAGTCCAGTTCATATTCTGACACTTGCGTGGCGGAGAATTTAAAAATCGTGGAATTGAATAAAATTAAAACTGGCAAAATAAAAATTATTTTGGATTTGTTAAGTAATAAACGATTTAATACGTATATTTTTCTGCCTTTTGTGGATCAATGACATGCAATAAAATGTAAAATATTTTTTTATACTTTTGTATATAGATAATACGTAATTATAAAAAATAATAAAATATTCAACACAATTTTTCCGACGTAGTATGTAAAACATTATCGAGCACAAAGAAATTGATTCTTAACAATAAAATTATTTCTAGTTACCAACGCTACTTTTTTATATTTACTTCTATGTTTTATTTTTACAATAATTGCATACCAATTTCAGTAAGATATCGTATATCACGTTCCATAATCTAACCGAAGTTATTTGTTTTAACACTGTAAGAAAATAAAACCTGCCCAATGTATGCTGACAACCACTTGGACAGCAAGAGTAGCCAGAATGTTGCGGGAGGAAATAATGGCACAACTGAATTAATTCTGAAATGACGGAACGTAATAAAAAAATATTGAAAGGTTTGTTGCAAGTTGAATGTGTATCCTTTTGTCATTGTATTTTTGGTAAATCTGCACAAAATTTTCTTACATGACTATGGTTAATTTTTGCAACAGTCAAGATACTGAAAGTTAAGTACAGCTGTGGGGAAAATAGCCTTTTTTTATTATCCTGGGAATCGGTTTATAATGCGCTTTATGTTTCGAAACTTCTCTTTTTACAAGTAGAAATTTAGCATAACGTCGTAATTTGACAATAAATTTAAATAACATATTAAAAATTATTTTTAAAAATATAACACTGTGGGGATTTGAAATTAGGAAAGCTGTAACAGAAAGACCAATACGCTGATCACTCGGTCATCACCCCATTAAATAATTTATTGTAAGAAAATGTGCATAGTGGTTAGTAAAAAGTTTTCGACGAGTCTTTACATTTTTTATGCGGCACTTATTTTTCCAGACACAAAATGTTACGTCATACATATGACCAACCCAGCCAAAAGTAAACAGTTGTTGCACTAAAGATTTTCATGATTTTGTCTATGTAAGAAACCATTATACGATCGTTTTTCAGCTTTGTATCCCAGTGTTGACAAAAAGAATTTCGTATGTAATAAGGGAATTTTTTTGTGAATTTGATTAATTTTTCAGTTGACATTACGCAACAGGTTATATTATTTTAATTTAAAACTAATTATTCATATGAGAGAAAATATTTTATTACAGAACACTTAGGTAGAGATGACAATTTTTGTGAATTTATAGAATTTATTACTTATATTCGATTATATTTATTTTCCCGGTATCATTACTGTTATCATTGTTGTAAACACTAATCAGAATGCAGACTACACATCCCTTTATTAAAGCAAATTTTTATTTGATTCTATTGCAAATGTATTTTGGTATGTTACAGATTATCTATATAATTTATTATTTCGTGGGGCTGAAAGTTATTAGTCAAGGTTATTGTTCATTGGCGAAATCTAATGTATCACAGCTAGAGAGTAAATGTGATATTTTCTAACGAGCCGGATGTGTTTGTATCGCCGATTTTATAACTTTTTTATTTTATAAGACTACATCCCAATTATAGGAAAGGGGTTTTTGCCACCATTGTTTCGTTTAACTAAACTGCGAATGGGACCGATAGTGAAGAGGTCCGAGTCGAGGTTAGCTAGTAAATATTGGTGCCTCAAGACAAACTTACCTGCTTCTTGAAGACGCTATTCCAGAAAGTGCTATTCCTCCTTGTACTACCAATACTAAATATGTTGGTCTTTTGACGCGGTGTATAGCTTCGCGATTTATAAGACAGTTCGACTTTCTTTGCCTGGAATCTCAGAGGTTGGAATGAGACTCAGCTATAGCTACCGGGTTTTTCCCTCTTATTAGATGTATTTCACATAATATATGTTATTAAACTTAAGTTAGTGACACGATAAAGTTTAGTATTATTACATAGGAAAACTTGGTTTGCAACATAAAATACTTCAACTATCTTAGTTATACAGAGTAATTCCTGACCGTAGAAGCAGAATATTACTAATTTTCTTCACTAATTGTAAACAACACATTCTAAAGACATATTGTAAGGAGGGATGTTCATTCAAATACGATATTTACAGTCTATTACTTACTTCACGTCACTAACTACACGCTGAAAACGCGGTATTCAGCCGAACTAGTTTCGTTGAAACTTTATGAATAAATTAGAAATGTAAAAGATCTTCTTGAAATGAATATTGGTGTTGTAAGTTTTATTTTATATCCGATAATCTGTAAGGTTTTCCTATTTATCACTTTTTTTCAGTTTGTTAACATGTAGGCCCTACCACAGTTGTGTTAAGTATGCGGGAAAACCCTACAGTTATTTACCAAGTTTTTTGGTGAAATAAATTTCCAACTATTTCTGTTTTGCACACATTGCATGCTTGTCGCACAAAAAAAATTATATAAATTTCGATAAGTAATAACAGAAACATAAAATACTATGCTTACCACAAACTGGCAGTAAGTACATAACTGGGAAAAAGACAAGAGCAAATACTACGCAGAGCTTCCGCAACATTTAAAGAAATAAAAAATTCATTGAATTGTGTACCTTGTAGGCCCTAAATCTAAAACCCCTTTTTTGCTCTCTACTTTATCATAGCATATTTATCCGTATTCTACTTCTCCTAATGGTAGTCGCATTAATATTTAACAATCGTCAACAGTGTGTAGACCTACAGTTGTTTCTCGAATCATTAGAGCACTAAACTAAAGTTAAGTAATTAACAGTCTCGCACGCCAATATATTGTGTAAATTTTTGTTTAAATCAAATTTTCATCACTAAGAAGACAAAAAGAATATAACTATGTAAAAAAATTTACTTTGCTTTGACCAAGTTTTGAACTCACTGCAGCTAAAAAAAGTTAATTATTGACGCTGTAGTTCTGATCACTTTTTTATTTGTTTCATTTATTCTTTTTTTATTGTATTTTCTTCCCCCTTAAGTTGGCTAATTCATGTAATCCCCAGTCACTTTATTTTTGCGTAATTGTCGTAATTGTATGTTGACGTTTGGCACCCAGACAATACAAACACAAACACCCAGTCCTGAGCCCGAGTAAGTGACTGAAAATGTGTCACCTCCTCGGCCGGGAATCGAACCCGAACCCCTGACTCAGCTCCCAGGAGCGCTAACCACTAGCGGTCGAACATAGCCGACCCTCCGTGGCTCAGTTGGTTGAGCGGCCGGCTTTGGTGCGGAGGGGGGGGGGTGGTTCTGGGATCGATTCCCAGGTCTGGCTGGGTGTAAATTTGTGTTTATCCGTTGTTGTCACTAAACAAATTGTCTCACGAAAAGTACTGGGGTCACTCGAATTAAGTAACATTAAAGGGGGGAATGTTTGGTGCAGTGATGATGCGGAAGCTTCCGCATTTATAAAAAAAACGCCGCTCGCCTATAACATCACGTGCTACAAGTGAGGTTATTATTAAGTATTACGTAAGTTGTAAAAACGTTTAATTTAGTCATAATTAATTAGTAGGGCCCGGTAGTTTTC
>PNEQ01093506.1:103014-116686 GCA_003012365.1 Medauroidea extradentata | reverse complement strand
CACCATTCCAAGGGGTGGTAACCCCCATTTGACTATGTAGGGTATGCGGTAGATCAACAGGGGTAATGGCATGCCACAGCCACTGAATTGTTTGGCATACCTACAAATTTTCATCCCTTAATATCAAATGGTTCCCGTCAAATTCAATAAAAACCATACTTGCAACCCCATCTTCACAGGGGTTTCCTGCCCCTAGGAGTGGTTTCCAGGCATTCGTTGCCAGACATTTTCTAACTGTTATTTTGCAAGGAACATCCTGTCACAGTTTGTCACAGAGCTGATGACTCACACTGTATAGCCTATTTTTTCCATAGCCACAAAAATTATATAATGTTCACTAATTATTGATTTTAAAAGTGTTATAATATGAATAAGTGATTTTAATAAGTTAGTCTGGCTTTTCAGACTGCAGCATGTAGGTGAAGTATCAACTGAATTCGAAAAACACGCAGATAATAAAATGAGTTCAACTATCAGTTACGCTTCAACACAAGTAAAACAAAACGATCACCGTTTGAAGTCCTCTGGGAATAAAGTAATGTCAGTAAGAACCTGAACGGCAATTTTTAAGTGGCTTGCGAAATAGGTATTACTGCATTTATACCGGCAAGTTGCACCCTTAGTGATCCTTAGATATGATGGTTAGGGCCAGGATTTTATGGGGGAAAGATTTTTACAACATTTGGTTTCAATGCGTTATGTGCATATCTGCAGGTCTGCTACATCGTCTGTGATTGGCTGATGTTACGCTCACTTGTCCCTGCAAATTACAAGCGTACGGAGTTACTGTAGTATCGTAGTAATCGTGTATGAACAATTACACGCTGCCAATAATCATGAAGTAGAGCTGCCGATATGCACGTAAGACACTGAAACAAAGTGGGGCATAAATATTTTCGCGACAAAATCGTGTCCCTCACGATGGTATATCGCGGGTAAACTTGACAGTTTGCTGGGTTTCAACGAAAGTTCAGTTTACCACAAGATTATTGGCTTTTGCTTGTACGTAGAACTGTTGTCCTATTTGACTGGTCCAATAAGAGTCCCGCTATCGTAATATTTTGATGCGTGCTATTGGTCTGCAGACAGCTACGTTGTGACACACGTATATCACCAAATCATACATGTTGCAATTAACTACATGTATAGTAACAGTGCTTAATGATACTGCCTACTTCAGAGCCATGGCGGAAGCTAGTATAGGGCTTTACATGTTAAGTTATGTTCCATGTGGCTTAGTACGTGTTGAAGCTACATATAAGCCACCAATGAAGTTGTCACTCATCACGGTGCCGTGTACATTGCTAAATGATCTTTTTAGCAGTTTTACGATACCCTGATAACTGTGAGAAAAAAAAACATTTTTACGCACTGAAAATACTCGGAAACGACTATTCCCAATTTTTCATACAATTTTATTCATTTAGCAATATTTTCCTTTTCTCGGTGAAAAAAATGGTCTTGTCCGGAAGTGATATGACAAAACGTGAATGAGTTCCACCGAATATCCTATCCTTGCTGGCGCCAGAGCTCTGAGGTAGACAAGGCCCTTAACTGTTGCTCTGTTTGCAAGCTCAAGTATAGAGGACTGACGAGAAACTTTCCCGAGCAGTTCACGAACTTATTTTACAGTGTACCTTCCAGGCCAGTAACGTCTGCTTTTTTCCCCTGCTTGTTTCTGCTTCATTAAATAATGACGCCAGGTAAAAGTGGCGAGCTGGATAAAACACCAGTCTTTCGTGGTTTGGCCAACTGGGGTGAGACAGGATTTTGGCAAGGATGATGGGGGGGGGGGGGCTAATAGAAGGACGTCCGGTACGTCTTACATTTAAGTTTAATATTTAATGTACAAAAAAAAGATGGCTCGGACGACAGAACGCATGTCTGTTCTTAAATAGATCCCAGAATAGACATATGTTCCTGTTCTTTCGCCTGAGTTACCTCGCCTGGCGCATGGACGGGTTTTTTATTTGCTAGATATTATCTGCGACTTCGTTCACGTGGTTGTCAATTAAAAGTTTTTTTTTTTGTCGAGGAAAAGTTGAATCAAAGTAGCCCACTTCTAACTGTCTAAAGTAATGCGTAAATATATGTATTTCTACTTAAAAAATTACATTTTTTCAAAAAAATAAAAAAAAAACACACATTTTCTAAAAAAAATTTCGTTGGAGACAATAAAAGTGTTAATGTTCATTCGATAATTTCCTCGATCTCGGTAACCAACTTAGGCCGAATTATGTAATCATTGAAAGAACTGTGCAATGGGAGTGCGCGACTGGATTTAGTTGCTCCATACACCATTGCGAAATAAATGACTGTCAAAGAAAACTAAACAAATAAAAGAAAAAACATAAATAGTCAGAGTATGCTTTAGTCACCGGGATACTCACACAACGTCAAATTCCAAAAAATGGAATCGGGTCAAATGCACATAATAAATGAAATTAATAAAAAAGCAAGCAACTAAATTGAATTGCTCCGTATTAATATTCCTATGCAGATTATACAAAATTATACATATTTTTAACACCTCTAGAAAGAAACATACTATAAGAAACTACGTGTTTATTTTTTTTTTGTAACTGTAGCTATGGCTGGCCAACACGATGAAAAAAAAAAACATCAGTGACGCAGGCTAAATGACAAAGTTATAATGTAGTTTCTTCTGAAAGCACAAAATAATCAGTGCGTGTCGACAAAGTTTCCCTCGTCCTAAGAGTACGAGATGTCTGTCGTACTGCGTTATCTCTTTCTACGTTCCGAGGTCGCAAAACCTGGCGAGCAACTTCAGAGGAGTTTTATCACACGAAACGACATTAGAACCATCTGAACTCACTTCTGAACTACCTTTTACACGACAGCTAATTATTACGCTCATTTGGCTCCTAATACGTGACACTCTGAACTTATATTTTCTCCTACAGAAATGAGCAAACGTTCTTCTTCCACGGCAAAAGTTACCACTCAGCGATCGAATTCCTGGTAACTCTCAACGAAAGACAATCCAAAATTATGTCTAATTATAATAAGTTTCTTACCTTGAAAGAGTGTACCTTTGAATACCCTTTTTAAATGTTGACTGTCCAGCGTTATTTATTATTTTCTGTAAGGAGTGCCAATGAAGATAAGGGCCAAGTTCAAAATAGTCAAACAAAAGCCTATATGAATAATAAAATACAACGCGTAAACAATGTGTTGCGGGCAGTGACTTTAGCAAAATATTTAACGGATTTAACATATGTATTTTTATCTCAGTTCCAGCCACCTTAAAACCTTGAACAACATTACAGGCTTTCGTCAAGAACCTGGTGATCGACACAACCTGATCTCATGACTGAGACAACTTATCCTCACAGGGAAAAAAAATGTTTACATAGAAAATCTTTTAAACAAATATCAGAACATTATCAGTCATGTAATAAAATTAAGATGCCAGAAACCTACAAAAGTGGTTGCAAATATAGTGAACACCTTCGGGAACTAGTAAAATAAATGTTAATGAGCAAAATTTCCGACCTGAAACAAAATAAACCTAGGAGACGTGTTTCATTTTACAAAACATTTCATACTGTTACAAAAAAAAATTGTAACACTACAAACAATTGTAAATTGAAACAGACATTAGCTGTAAACATTCAAATAAATTTTTAGAAGATCTTATTTTTGGTGAATTTTACAAAAACATTTTGTAGAGTTACGACTAACTATTTTTTGAAACTGGTTCCTAAAAACCTGTTTGTAAAGTACAAATTTTTTTACTGGGTACTCCAGTTCCTATGCTTTTGTAAATGCCTAGTTTGTTTCATCTTAAACCGAGCGAGGTGGTGGAACGGAAAAATCCTTTGGGACGGCCTTCGAAGGACCCTCGGTTCGAGTTTCCCACTCAGGCCATCCTTGACTTCTGTTTCCCATGGTATACTGAAATCCTTCTAGGAGCTGGTACGGATGTCCCACACTGTTGTGCAACCTACGAACAGAATGAATGTTCTAAATAAGGCCCACAGTAGTGTTCTGCGGTGTAGGTCTCCAGCAATGTTGATCCGGAGAAGGTGTTCTGGAGCTCCGGAGAGTCGAAACTCAGATGCATGGTGTTTCGCAAGTGCTCAGAGAGTCGGCATGAAGCCCCATCCGTGTGCTTACAAAATTTACTAGAACTATTTCAAACCCCGGAGTCATTTTATAAACATCCTGCACTTGACACAAAGGAATGGTCTGTAGACAAATATGTCGTGTAGGATAACTATCATCCAATTATGTATGTTGCAAAAGACTGCAGCGCATTAGGGCCTCGCTCTTTGGCTTTGCCGTGGTTTCCAAAAAAAATTAACGCAAATTAATATACATATCAAAAAATCCACTTTGACAGTTTTAACACTTATATATCATCGTGTGTACCTGAATTTTTCTGTTGCAATACACCAAACGGGTTTTTAGATTTTTGCCTCTGAAATATCATACATTTTGTTGTCAAAATAAGTCAAAATGAAGCAAAATAATTTTTTGCTAGCAAACGGCACATTATTAAAAAAAAAAACGCTCTGGCAAAATTGTGTATTGTATGACAGTACACAGTCTCAAATTTTTTAAAGCATTTGGTAAAAAAATTATTTGATTTGTTTGCAATTGTTTGAAATACATGAAAGATCGTGGCCTTAAATAGTATTTGGGATAAGAAATGTTTACGAATGATCACTATCTCTACTATTTCGTTAGAAAGGTTTACTGGTGAAAATACAATTTTTTTTTAACTGTGCAGGCACAACGACCTACCGTGGAACCTGCGCAAGTTCCTGCACAACCAGCTCAAGGACTTCCCCTTCTCTGAGGACTTGAGGAAGCTGGAGCCTTGGTCCAGTAGTCCTTGGTCTCACACGGACCTGCATCGTCTGCGCCAGGGCATGGTCGGAGCGCAGGTAAGTCATATTACCCATCACCTATATTAAGGTGGCCGCCTGGGTGTTAGTTCGAGACCTGGAAGTACGGGCGCGTTATGAACGACACAGCACGGCATCACGCCTAAGCCTTGCCTCTAGCAGCAAGTCACTGAGTTGTCGCGCAGTATTCTCGCCGACAACTCTCCAGTATGAGACATTCAGTGGTGAACCTACCATTTTACAGCGTATATTAAAGATAAACGTGTCTTGTACACTCCTATATCTACAGCCAGTGATTTTTGGTGAAAACAATTTTGCAACAACTTGTTTCACTGCCTCACGTGCACACCCGCAACTGTGGTTCGTGGTCATTGGCAGAAATAGGGCAGAGGCGTGGCTCATTTGACTGAACCAACCAGAACCAGGAGCGTCATTTAGTGAGGGCAGGGTGGGAGAGGGGGACCAATGCACCCCCTGGATTTAGAAATAAAAGTGTATACATGTTTTGTGTATTTTGTTATTTAAATAATACTAACATAAATATATAAAACTGAAGTTTTGTTTTTAACCTTTCTAATTTACAAATGCTTATTTAATAAAAAAGACGAAACAAGGTCATTGTCGCCAAAAAATTTTTTTTGTTTCCCCACTTCTTCCCGAGAAAAACCTGTTATGACGCCCCTGACCAGAACAGTGTCACCTCGACACCACACGTCTGTGATTTGCGGGTAAGATCCCGAGACGACGAACGTTATAAAATATCAAATCACTGACCACGAAGCAGAGAAACATATGTCTGCATAAGGCATTGAAACAAATTGTTGCAGAATTCTTTTCACCAAAAATTGCAAGCTCTACCTATACATTTTAAAATATTCTGTTGCAATGTTTATATATATATATATATATATATATATATATATATATATATATATATATATATATAAACATAAATACTCCCCCCATTTTGGCCATTTTTGACATCTAGAAAATATACCTCAAGAGTGCTGGTAGATAAACAAACGCTGAAAACATTAATTTATTCCTACGCTTTGTTCGAAGCCAATATGGATAAAAAATCTCAATAACAATCCTAGATAATGGTATTTGCAACTTTATGAATAAATATTTATCCAGAATTACTAATTCGTTACAAGCTATCTCTTGCGCCGCAGTTAAATCAAATATCGTAAAGGACAATATGGGAAACTCCAGCTATTTAGCACTGTTAAAGCGCGAGACGTGTTATAGACGGCGAGAGCTGGAAACACTAGCAAAATTCACATTCTTATGTCTCTATGTTCTATGGTGTTTACAAATTTACAGACGCATTTTCTCTTAGGCTAATGGTATGAGAAAGTATTTATTAATATTTTAAAATTTAACTTATGAAAATTATATCAAACAGAGTATGTTTACATCTTAAAATCATAATAATTACATTTCAATTTATACATAACAATATACAAAACTTGAACTATTCATAGAGCAATGTGCTACTACAGAAGGAACAGCGCTCCTGTCGGCAGGAGCTGGAACCAAATAAACCGTCTCGTGTTTTTCAGATGAGTTTCCTATATTATCCTTGTACAATATTTGGTTTAATGCACGAGGTTCCGGCGTCAGAGAGTGTGCCTCAGAAGTTCGTAACAATGGAAAAAATTTTGTTTAAAACGTTGGCTAAAACTATTGTCCAGGATTTCTATTGTTTAATTTTCGCAAATTGTCTTCAAGAAACCTACAGTTACAAATTAAGGCATTTATCGTTGAATTATGTACCACGCCCTCTTAATATATGAGATTTCGGTGTCAGAGGTTGTTCTCAGAAATACGTTGATGGAGAAAAATTTTTGCTCAGAAAGTTGGTAAAGATTGTCTAGTGATGCTGATTTCTAATTTTTTGCAAATTGTTTTCCAGAAACCTGCAATTTTAAACTGAGGTTAGTAGCGTCGAAACATGAGCAATGCCCTCTTAAGTCTAGTACACATGGGCATCTTTCTTGTACGTGAAAGTGAGCATCAACAATGTACAATAAAAGGAACACTATAGCTAGTATAGTAGCTAGCAACCTACCATACACACTGCCAACATTTTGGTACAAGAATATTACATTAACTGCAGATTTTAAAGCTGCGTTTTAGAAATTTGGGGTAATTTGCGTTTTTTTCTTTTGTGAAAAAATTGTAAAAATTGATACATTGTACGTAGTATATAATACTCTGTTTACGAGGACGTGGTAGATAAATAAACGCTGAGTTCTTCAATTGAGATCTACGCTTTTTGAAATTCAATTAAGTAAACTACAAAACAACAACCCTTCATAATTATGGGCTATTAGCCAACAAACTTTATGAGTAAACATTTACCCAGAAAATGCATTTGTTAAGCGTGATCTATTACGCCACAATTAAATGTACGAGATTTCGGCATCAGAGATTGTTCTACAGATATACGTTAACCAAGAAAACGTTTTGCTCACAAGGTTGGCAAAAACTATCGTCTGGGATTGCTGTTTGATTTTTACAAATTGGCTTCGAAAAACCTACGATTCTGAACTGATGCTTTTAGCACTGAATTTTACACCATACACTCAACACACAATGAGTAGAGACAGTGGTAAATCGCGGGAAAAGTTGATTGTTTGCTAGGCTCCAACATGCTATGTATAACACTGAAGGTTTTGCACCTATATTGACTATCGTTTATATGAAGCACAGTGCCCCCTTCAACAGACCCTATTATAACTGTACAGTTTTAACACAGAACGTGTATGGTTTGCCAGAAAACTGTTCAAGCGTGTCATTCTTGAGATACTACAGTTTATTGGAGACTATGTTTAATATTTTCGCGATTTTCCAGTGTTTCTAACAATGAGATTTCGTTGCACTTTTTAAAAAAATCTGAAAATGATGGCAATTTTCTTCATTTAGGCAATTTTAAAAAATACGAAAGGACTGTCTCGAGTTTTTAAATCTTTAAGAATATAAAATTGTCCATAGTTTATAATTCCAATGTAAATTATTTCATTCGGGTAAGACACTTGGTTTATGTTATTACAATATTCCCGCACCTTGCAAATTTTGACTTTGCCGTGTTGCAATGGGAAAACTATGAGAGTTAAAAATGTTGAAAAGTGGAAAATTTTGTCACACGTAACGTATATAAAACTACGAATTTTTCCCACGTGAACAGTCTTAAGGTTGTTTCCTGTTTCTACTTTTATAGCTATATTATCTTTAACACCTAAACGAGAGCAGGTATCAAAAACCGGTTTCGCAGTTTTGTTTAGAATTGTATTCTCTACACTGACTGACTTTTTTTCAAGACAGTAGATACTATCGTTTTAGCTTATTAAGTAATTGACAGAATTAAGGTTAATTGAACTTTAAGTCAAACCCGTATAATTCCTCGTTTCGAAAAAAAAAAAATAGCTATACCGGCAAAAATAATTTCAAACAAAACTTCCAAACAGATTTTTAATATCTGCTCTAGTTTAAGCTTAAAAATTATTATTTCAAGCACAGTAGAAACCTTAAGGCTCCTGCCTGCCTTATTAACAGCGTGGTAGCAGAGCACTTTTTCCTAAGAAACTTTCAGCGTGTTTCTAATATGTGTGTTTACAAAAAGAACAAACACTTCAAACGATCGAACGGTAGTTTCAAAACGTAACGTTAACTAGAAAGATCATTTCTGAGCCACTCAAAACGGCTTTTTTTAGTCTATCATATCTAAGCAACTGCATACGAGATTCGAGTGAAACTACGATAAAAATATGTATTGTACTTTGCTTAAAACGTTCCATCTCCACAAATAAAAAGATGCGATCGTCACTGAAAGTGTCAGTCAGGCAAGTGTTCTACGATACCACCGCACGTTGTTTCAGTGTGTTGCGGTAGAGGCGATACCTCACCACATGAGCCAGTCAACATCGCCCTTGGCGCCGTGCCTCACTCACGCAAACACACGACCACCGGGCGGGGCCTACATCACGATAAATGGTCAGTTTATCTTCTCAGTTGTTGCTCAGTCACATTTCACAATATCGCTTTCGGGCAGAAACAGTATTCGTATTTGAGAAGAGGAAAATATTGCTACAGGAATTAAAAAATGCGGTAAATTATTTATGAGCACGCCTTTTGAAGTGTTTTTATACGATTCCCGTAGGATGACAGCTTTCAGGGTATTAAAAAAAAACCCTAGAAGGTCATGCAGCAATGTGGATCGCACTGAGATAAAAAAAATCAGTGGTGGCGTGTGCCACACGAATCCTAGTGGAAATTTTTTTGGAGCACCAGTTTCCGGGAAACGAATTTTTAGCCATTTTCAGATACCATAACTTCATGTTCGTACGAAGTGTATTGTCTTTTCTTTGATCATATGATGGGATTTTAAACGTTGGAATAAAAATAAGGAAAATTAGCACACAACAAAACTGCCAAACACCAAGTACATAGTCCTTTAAGTCTTGTGCCTCGTTCGTAGTACAATATCGGGGATAAGCGAGCATGTCTGACGACAATACCAGCGCGCTATTTACGACATTCTCTCGCTTCACTTGTAATTAAAGCTGATGTGACACCGCTCATCCTCAGCTCTCGGCGTGCAAATTTCATCTTTCATTACTCCAGAGATTGCTCTAAGGAAGTGTCAAGCAGTAGCTAACTTCCACATCTTGAGCATGTACACTTTAGCTTGTCGAGTGTATTAACGCTTACACACAACGCTTACAGTAACTGCTTTTTCATAGGACAAAAAATAATTTATGCACAGAAAAACCGGTTTCGTGGTAACCACAAATTGTTTTGTCAGTTTGAACATCACCAAATTTGATCGTATTGGTTGCAAAATTTTACTGGGGGCAAAAAAAATTTCTTTTGTGGCACCACAGATAAACTAGGCGAGGTCCATAGTAACACAATATTTTTGGTGACTAGAAAGCTTATTCATCAGTGTAGGCTCATAGATGTTTGCATAATGCCGCTCTTAGTACCGCCATTGCAATGGGATTGTGATACATGAATAATGTAAACATACTTACGTTTACACATACGATAAATCTCAGAAATAAAATGTCAAAAGATAGAGACTTTAAAAAAACTCAAAAATGTTGTATTTGTAATTTCAAAAATCTACAAAAGTTAGAAAATATTTGCACCGTACGTTGCTTGGTCACTTGTAATATTTTTTAAATTCTCGTAATGCTAGTCTGATTCGTACCTAGTTATTTAAGGCCTTGTTACGGAGTTTTGCAGTGACTTGGAAAATATTTTTTATTGCTAACTAATATTCATATCAAAATTTCGCTGCACAGTTTTGACACTTACATGTTATAATTTGTAGCTGAATTTTTTTGTAGAATTATACTGAACCGTTTTTTAGATTTCATTACCCAAAGTACCACGTTTTTCGTCGTGAAAATAAACAAAAATGAAGGAAATTATTTTTTTTACTGGCGAATGGTACATTATTTAAAAAAAAACGCGTCCATCGTGTGACTGGACATTGACTCAATTTTTTTTCAAAACTTTTGGTTAAAAAATATTTGAGTTATTGGCACCAGTCTGAGAAAAAAACTCGGGAACAAGCCCTTAAGTACTTCTTTCAGTTGATATCTGAATTATCACTAACATCTATGTTGCTTTCGTAACAACTCTGTACTATTTTCGATTTCAGTCCTCTCTCTCACTCTCTTTCTCTCTCTACATATATATTTATATGTATACCTACATGCTTTTAGAAGCACGCATGCTGAAAGGCAACGGTCGAGATTTTAACTGTTTCCTAGGGGATCCTTTTTTTATTTGCGCTAAGCCTTGCTCCAGTTCCTCAGCATCCACGCCGTCTCCATATCGCAGGTCCATCTGTCGCCTAGGGGATCTCTGCAGGACTGACTGCCAAGTCAGCTTGCCTGGCTTAGCATCTTCATCCCCGTGTGTCGACCTTCTGTCACGAGCCCTGAGCTGTAGAAACTGAGCCGAGAACTAAAATCATTCTCCCCCCCCCCCACGACCCATCAACCCCTCAGAGATTAACTACCCTGGCACGTCACCACCAGTCCTCAGCATTCCCCGACACGTCCTTCAGAAATTAAAAAAAATAAACCAACTCCCACATTTTTGCAAACACAGTAGGGAAAATAACCGGACACCAGTGGGGACAGAGTGACGTGAAGATATTTTGGTTAGCGGTGAGCAGAGAGGATAGGGAATTACGTGTTGAATTATACTTAGATATGATATTATATCGCGAAAATGTTTTGTACCAACATACCCTTGGAAACAATACAGTTTCTTACCCATGTATGATGTGGTGATGCACGTCTGACACAATGTAGCTGTCTGCAGACAAATAACAAGCATCAAATATTACAATAGCGGAATTCTTACTGGCTCAGTTAAATAGGGTAACAGCTCCAAGTACAAGCTAAAACCAGTAATCTTGTGGTAAACTGAACGTGTGTTTAAACCCGGCAAACAGTCAAGTTTTCCCGCGATAAACAATCATATCTAATTAGATTATATGTGACTCCTTATCCGCCAAACATACATACATGCCAAATTGCATGCCAACATTTTGGGGGTAAAATCATCACAGCTAAGGGAACAAAAAGTATTTTATGGCCATTTAGCCGAAAATGCACCATTTCTGCACTACAGTCAACAGTAAAAATAGCGCATAGTGTGCTGGGCCGTATTAAAATGGAATGACATCTCAGCTGTTATTGACGACTACATACCATACTAGTCTTATTTAATTGCCCGGTGTAGCATGCACCAGCCCTCTCGCCCTTGCATTGTAAACACAGACCTGAAATATTCGCGTTTTTAGGCACAAGCTAGAATTTCATCAACTGTAAGTTCATATCACTTTCACAATTGGCCCTTGACTTATTTGACACCTCGTGTAAGTCCCTGAACCAATAGTAAACATTTAACTCAATGCAGACCCATACCACCATGTCAGTGAGCAGCCTATGAACAGCTGCTGTTTGCTTGAGTGCAAGTATAGTATTGCAAGCTAGCCTACAGGTCAATGAACCCACTAGTTATTCCTGTCTCTAGTTATTAGGGACCCTTGTTTTTTGGCAAAAAGAATTTTGCCTCACTTTGTTTCGGTGCCTTAAGCGCACATCTGCAGTTCTGCTCCGTGGTCAGCGATTGGATATTTTAATTGTCACGAGCCTTGAGATTCTACCGGCAATTCAGAGAAATTGTGGTGTCGCAGGAAAGGTTTTTGTAATTGGCTCAGTCAAATGATATACGGCTCTTCACACAGACACGCTGCCAATAACCATGAAGCAGAATTGTAGATGGAGCAAAATTCTTTTCGCGAAATTTTCCAGTCCTCAATGATAAATCATGAGATCTGTAGTACAGTAACGGCGCGTTTCTGGCCTTATGTTCATTTAACATTCTTAGGGCCTGTATTATCACCTCCTGATAAAGTTCAGGATAAAACATACATAGAAGATAGTCCAGAAAAGTGTATTACGACCCTCTGATATCGCTTATCCCAGAGACTATCCACTGGATAAGCTATCAGCTACTACGACCTGCTGATAGGTACTTATCCAGAAGTTAAACGTGTAATTGGAACAAAAATTACGTCATATATGTTTGGTTAATCATGAAGTTGAGGTTAGGATCCCACTTCACAAAATGGAGACCTATAAGTTTTGGTGACTGCAGAAAACGTAATATAAACTATGAGATTCTTAATAATTATGTAGATATTTCTGCATAAATGTTTCATGTTATTATTTATTTTGGTTTCGATGCGATCATTAACACTATTTTTAACTACTTTATTTTTACCAGTAATTATTGTACGTTGCATGTGTGAATTATAAAATTTAATTTATCTGGGTCTATTATTTTATTTGATACCTGTATTTTAGTCAATAATTTACTTAATGATGATGTTAACATGAGAATTAGTGACAATTTGTAATATTCGCGAAACCACATAAACACAACCCAACTAAACAAATTTCAATTAAAAAGTACACTGTTAGCTACATTTTTACTACCAACTTATGAAAAAATTAACTAAATACCTCCGACTATCTACCTGATAGTTATCCGGTTACTATGCAGAGGTCGTAATACACAATGACTGATTATAAGCAGCTGATAGCCTATACAGCAGATAGTAATCAGCCAGTTTTATCAGGAGCCCTAAGACCCTCTGAGATGTGAGGACTGTGGTATTAAGAATCCTATACAGCTGGTGTAAGCAGTGGCGGCTCGCGGGTTGTTGCCAGGTGGGGCTGCAGATAGTCGGAACTGTACATTCTTGATGAACGCGCCGTAGACCAACAACCAGGAAATATTTGCCTGCTACTATATGTGTTGTGACCACTCAGTAGTAAGGGGCACCTGCACATCAGCATGTCAGTGGCTGTAGAGTCAACCAGCGCACATCCCTGTACAGCTCTTGGCAACTGCAGCCCTACCTGGCAACAACCCACGAGCCGCCACTGGGCGTAAGTATGAACTGTGTTGAAGCGTTTGAAGAGAAAGTTTTTTTTAAGATATACTACTAAATATGATTTCAACATCTTTCTATACGAGAAGAAAACACAATTAAAACTACGCTTATGTATTTTTGTTTTCTACATATCATGGTTAGGAACATGTTCTCGCGGCACATAAAAATTGCTAAAAATACTTTTTCGGATGCATACCAACCAGAATCGTAAAAAAAAAAAAAAAAAAAAAAAAAAAAAAAAAAAAAAAAAAAAAAAAAAAAAAAAAAAAAAAAAAAAAAAAAAAAAAAAAAAAAAAAAAAAAAAAAA
>PNEQ01093506.1:61374-102914 GCA_003012365.1 Medauroidea extradentata | reverse complement strand
GCCGTTTTCGCGTCCTGCCATGACCATCTTTAGTAAAAGGCCGGAGTCTTGAATGTGTCAACGCTGCATCGGAGGCCTGCTATCGGTCGCTCATTGGCTGCCCTAGTCAGTGTAGACGTGTACACGCCACTAAAGTTGCATCTATACACGTTGCAGAGACTAGGGTGGCCAAGAAGTGACAAGTAGCAGGCCCCCGATGCAGTGTTGCCACATTCAAGACTCCGGCCTTCTACTAAAGACGGCCATGGTCCAGTGCATAAAGGCGATATGATTGTTGACGCACGAGGCAGTCTAGCCCTTATCGCCTGCCTGTTTCCGTAACTTAAAAGTGGCATTTAGCACTTTCACGGGGCTCTTAACTGTTACCGAACAATATGTCTAGCTAATTAAACACCGTTAATAATTCTCAAGCTAGAACAATACTACAGGTCGCTCAATGATAATTCTTGAATGAATTATATCACCCTAGAGGAAATTACCCGCAGCAACACCACAAGATTCGTTCAGAAACTCTCAATGGGTGAAAAATAACGCTCTAACTCGTGTCACATAAGAGACGGGAAAAAATTCAATTTCCAACGTCGAGTATAAAAAAAGGCCTTTGTCGGTGATTAATTGAGTAGGCGACTGCTCAGACAGAAGACATTTACAAATGACAAGGAGTTGCGAGCGAAAACTGAAAGCAAGTCTCGAGATACAGCGAAGAAAAATACGAGGAAGCACATTTACTGACATCCTACAGCTCATTTTGGACAATGTGCTACATCCTAGCTTTAGAAGCACTTTCATTCCTGATGGGAATAACAGTGCTTTTTGATTTCTCGTGTTCAGACATGTGAAAAACTGCCATCTACGAGAACAAAACTTATTTCTCGATCATTTTTTGAATTATGCTGGAGATAGTTTAACTGCCATTGAGGATTCGAACTTAAAGAGGCTTAAGCACCAGATGCATGAACGTTGTGGTAGCATGCCACACTTTCTTTTTCTACGTGAAACAGATAAACTTATTCACAATATGTTTGTCTACAAAAGAACACATGGTTAAAACTAGCCTTCTATCATTTTAAAAATTCAACATGTTTATTATAACCATATTTTGGGGCCCCACAAAATTGCTAGAAAAAAAAACACTTTTAGGCAACTGTAACTGGAAAAATATCACCCGAATTCGTAAAATATAACATTAAAAGCATGCGTTGGACTTTATTACAGACTATTCACAAATGAAATTGTAGGGTCGCCGCTTTAAGTCGTATAGAAAAATGTAGTAGGAAAACACTGCTCGCCAGTTTGGATCGCCTCGAATATAAGCGATGCTGTTATCGTCGAGTATGGATAGCTGAACCTTATCTCTTCACTGTCTCCGCGTATAAAACACGGAAAATTACATCCGGTGTATAGTCCTCTTAATTACCAGAAATTGGTATAGGATTGCAGTAGCCAAAACCTGTTTTTCATTCCTTCGCATTTATACGTTACACTCGCACAAACTGACAAACCACAACGTATTTAATCGAGTTAGATATCGAGTGAACGTTCATGCGAATATAAAAAGATAAAAGTTTGTTTACTGTTGTACAGTGCACATTGTTAGAAAATTTGTGAAGACATTATACACGTGAGGA
Source organism: Medauroidea extradentata (assembly GCA_003012365.1). Classification (NCBI taxonomy): domain Eukaryota; kingdom Metazoa; phylum Arthropoda; class Insecta; order Phasmatodea; family Phasmatidae; genus Medauroidea; species Medauroidea extradentata. The sequence continues at coordinate 101,286 of PNEQ01093506.1, read as the reverse complement.
AACGATGGGTAGAGACACTGGAAAATCGCGAAAATATTAAACATAGTCTCCAATAAACTGTAGTATCTCAAGCATGACACGCTTGAACAGTTTTCTGGCAAACCATACACGTTCTGTGTTAAAACTGTTCAGTTCTAATAGGGTCTGTTGAAGAGGGGCACTGTGCTTCATATAAAAGATAGCCAATATAGGTGCAACACCTTCAGTGTTATACATAGTATGTTGGAGCCTAGCAAACAATCAACTTTTCCCGCGATTTACCACTGTCTCTAACGATGGGTAGAAACCTTGGTAAATCGCGGGAAAAGTTGATTGTTTGCTAGGCTCCAACATGCTATGTATAACACTGAAGGTGTTGCACCTATATTGGCTATCGTTCATATGAAGCACTATGCCCCTAGTCAACAGACGAATTAGAACTGTACAGTTTTAACACAGAACGAGTATGGTTTGCCAGAAAACTGTTCAAGCGTGTCATGCTTGAGATACTACAGATTATTGGAGACTATGTTTAATATTTTCGCGATTTTCCAGTGTCTCTAACGATGGGATATTTATGGCAATGGTCCACGGCCATCTTTAATTTACAGTATTTATTCCACTGCAAGCATTCCTGAAGGCCTATCAACATTTGTGACATTTTCTGCTCTAAATGTTAGTCTATTATACCTTTCTACATTATTAGATAACGAATTACTTCCATATAACCTGAAATATGTTGAAAGATAAATAACACAATTATTCTTATCTTTTTCTCCTTTTTTCTCTTTTATAGTATTTTTCCCCACTACAAGCATTCCTGAAGGCATATTAACATTTATAGCATTTAATGCTCCAAATGTTAGTCTACTACAAATTTCTAAATTTTAAACTAATACATTACTTACATATTATCTGCAATTGTTGGATAGTAACCAATATTGTGCTATTTCTTCTCCCAACAAATGGACGGTATTATGTGTTAACAGGCTCTACGCAAATTTTAGTTACTAGTAAAACATGCCTTAAATTTTCAGATTTGAGACAGTCCTACAAAAAGATAATTACTTTTTGCAAAAATGTTTCAAAGGAGAAAAACTTTTTATACCTAATAAATGGCGCATAGCCTAACAATGCATAACACCGTCTAAATATCAGATAATGAGGGAGCAATTTGTTATCTAACAATGTTAAAATGTGTAGTACACTAACATTTAAAGCATGAATAGTCAGAAATGTTGATTAGCCTTCTGGAATGCTTGCAGTGGGGAAAATATTGTACATGAAAGATGGCCATGCAGCATCATCCTGAAATCACCGTTAACTCAATTCAAACGTTCAAAGGGATGTAAAGTCTGTCTTACGAAAGAATTCCAATTTTTGACAGTTGTGTTGGAATTTATTTTTAAAGCAGTTTCCATGTAAAATCTGTTTTTGTCAGTTCCACTTTTGGTTTGTGCAAAAGCACACTCGGCTGACTGTAAAACTGTGCAATATATACATGTACATATTTGGTAATATTTAGGGGCCGGAAAACTTCGCGGATTCAATGACCTGCATATTAGGAAGCGCTGTCCTGTACATACGTAAGCCCCGGCCATTTGTCCACTAGCTGCTACTCAGTGGAAGAACAGACAATAAACTAATAGACGGAGCTTGAATATGCATAGGATACTGGATTCTAGCCTGCAGGTCATTGGATTGGCGAAACTTTCCGGCCCCTAGAATGTTTATTAGTTTTTGACAGTTCTGAAGATTACTATATGTGCACAAACTACAGAAAAATACTTTTTATTTTGATACACCGCATAGTTCGCAGTCAGCTTAGTTTGCTCAGAAATCACCCGTGATAGAGGAACACATTGCTTTTTCAATTAAAACAGGTGTAAAAAGGACGCCAACGCAATTGTCAAAAAATAGAATTCATGATCACGAGACAGACTACAATAACTCTGCCTTGCACGCGCCGAGAATGAAGCATTAAACAACCGGAACCTTATTTCAGCCGTAAACAGTTTTCACAAGCCCAGCGAACCACACAAACAACCTGCCGAGCTGATAACACTCTTTTTTTTACGACCGCACGAGAGCAAAAATAACTTCTTGGCAGTTGAATTTTTTTTTCTCGCCCCTAAGCTCCGAAGTCTTTAACCTCCCCGGCGGAAGTTGGCGAGCATCTTATTTCACCATCCAGGCGGTGAATCGGCGGTCGTTTTGAATACGCCTTTCACTCACGCTCACCCCCCCCCCCAAACGGTGGGTTCTTTTTACGGCCGTCTGGGAGAAAATACCAGGAAGGCGCGTCTTTATTAATCCCCTTGCAAATTGGTCGTAAGTAATAGCAAGCACGATGAAGGGTAAGGGCGAGTGTATAGGGTGGAAGTTTTCCGGTAAAGACTTTGAATAAAGTCGTTGCTTCTTGCTGATGTAATCGGCTTAGCACCTCATACCCTGGGCGCCCCCTCCCCCTTGTCTTTATTACAGTCGTTAAGGGGGAGGGTGCGCCAAGGGAACACATTAATTCTGCGACCTGTTTAATATTTCCGCGTACCGTTCCATGGAAGACTTCTCGGGGGAGGGGGGTCGTTATAGCGGCCTGCCCCGATGTGATAACAATGACATACCGTTCCTATCATAGAAGCCCGGACACGGTCTACTTGCTGGTCGGACGCCGATGACCCAGCAAGAGAACAGTAAGGGCGACATACGCCCGCTCGCGTAGCGTCCCGCCGCCTCTATAGCCCAAGATGCTGAAACAGCAGGCCCTTCCGTCGTGCAACTTTTAAGACGCCTCCCTACCTGTGTTTCAAATGCGTTACAACGAGTTACGACTATTATTTTTTTGATGGAGCTACTTAACGCGCATTACATATTTTTATGTCCGAAAAGAACACACACTTCACACTATGTCACTGTAGTTTTAAATAAGCGGTTACGTTTACGTTTATTAGAAACATCAACTTCGAACCACACAAAATGGCCAAAAATGTTTTTTTTTTTCAGACTGCAGTATAGAAAATAACAACAGAATTCGAAAAACACAACTGTAGAAACAAACGTTAGACTGTGAACTAGGTACGCTCTCCACAAATAAAAAAAATGTTGTCGCCGCTTAAGGCCTTGTTGCGGAGTTTTGCAGTGATTTCGAAAATATTTTCTTTATTGCTACCTAATACTCATATCAAAATTTCGCTGCACAGTTTTGACACTTACATGTTATAATTTGTAGCTGAATTTTTTGTAGAATTATACTGAATGGTTTTTTTTTTACATTTCATTACCCAGAGTATCACGTTTTTCGTCGTGAAAATAAGCAAAAATTAAGGAAATTATTTTTTTTTGCTAGCGAATGGTACATTATTTAAAAAAAAAAAAAAAAAATACGTCAACAGTATTGTGCATCGTGTGATTGCACATTGACTCAAATTTTTTTTTTCAAAACTTTTGGTTAAAAAATATTTGAGTTATTGGCACCAGTCTGAAAAAAACTCGGGAACAAGCCCTTAAAACCCCATAGAAAAAAAAAAGGATAATAGTAAAGCACTGCACGCCAGCTGAGTGACTTGCGCGGAGAGGCGATAATGTATTACATACGTTGGTCAAGGGCAACCTTACCGCTCCTGTCACACACACACAGCCTACATAGGGAGGGCCCTTAAGGTCGCCCCGCTTACCTGCGCGTTAGCGACTCGGAAGTGACAAAGCTTTAATTGACATCTTTTCCGATATACCACCGGCGAGTTGTTGGCAAACATGATACTTACGTCCGACATGTTTTCCAACATCTCACCAGAAAGTTGTTGGCAAGCTATATACTTACGCCAAACAAAAGCTGAAAAATTACTGGACCCTACTTAATCTAAGACCATCCAGTTTTTTTTACTTTATTTTTACAGCTTTAAATAAATCAATTTGCCATATGAGGACATTTAAGAGAAATTTGCAATTCATTTTAATATTAATAATAAAAGAGACCTTTTTCTGACAAATTACATGGTTGATGCAAACGTAATAATTTGTTTAGAATTACATTGATGTACACTTTGTTGCTGTAACAAAACCTTAACACGCTATAGTTTGTGATGACACCTCGAGAGTTCGTTTGCAATTCCTCTCATAATTAGCAATATAGCTATGTTCGTGTGTTTAATGATGCTTCGCTTAGGTACGAACGATTCCGACAAAACAACTAAGACGAAAAATCAAGACGGAAAAATTCAAAGTAAGGTGCTTAGCACATGTGCGGAAATTATATTAATATGACGTGACACTAACACAAAAATATAATTTGAACAATAATTTTCAGTTTGGTGGAGAGTGATAATATACAATTTTATATTGCGGAGGTCCCGGGTTCCAAACGCGGTATATTTTTTTTTTATCTATTCAAAACGAAAGTCAATGTACAGTCAACGAACAAAATATGTAGCTGTACCCAGAAAAATATTACATAAATCATATCAAGATTTCAATTTGCTATAGCAACCAATACTGGCATTATAGAAGCACATTATTTACCGCCAAGAATGATATATGCCTAGGCTAAACCAATCTCAATGTCTTGTCTACCAGTGAAGAGGACACAGCGCACATAATATTGTGGAATATGTGTATAGGTAATGTGATTCTTTATACAATTCATTTGGCTGTATGCTAAACGTGATCACGGCAGTAGACAACATATGCACTTTCATGGATTTACTTTCTTCAAACTTACTGGTGTTTTGAAAGGTGAGAAAACACAGCTACTTAAAATTGGGTTAACTTAATTAACCTTTAACTGCATATGTCTCTCTCTCTCTCTCTCTCTCTCTCTCTCTCTCTATATATATATATATATATATATATATATATATATATATATATATATATACTATAAATATCGCACCTCCAGTACAATAGGGGCACGTCTCAGAATTTGGACATTTTGAGTTAGGCCTCTACTGTAATGCATATTTTAATGGTAATTCTAATGGTGCCATCAGTACTTATTTATCATACAGGAAAGCTGTAATTTCAGAGTTTATCCCTTATCATTGTGATATATTTTTCACATTTCTATGATGAAAATAATACAATTGTAATATAACAGCATGGACACAACTGTTAATCATGTATATTTCCAGCATGAAATGTGGTATTATGGTTACAGTAAAAGTTTTTAACATCAAAATTTTTTTCCACTGAAATTTAAAATGCCAATATCTCGGAACCATATTTTCTGAGTTGTGCCCCTATGGATTTAGAGGTGCGATATGTATGTATGTATGTATGTATGTATGTATGTATGTATGTATATATACACATATATATATACATACACACACAAACAAACATACATCTGGTAGTAGACTAGAATGCAAACAGCTGTCAGATCACTCGAACAATTGACTTTTACCATATAGAGTAGGAAGATATCTAACCACGAAATAAAGAGAATTTCGAAAGTCCCTACACATATACATCGTTGCACGTGTTGAAAAATTTTCCCTTCCTTGCATGTACTGTTGCGAAAACTAATATCTCAAACAATTTTTCGAAGTAAATGCGCTGTGAACGTAGACTAAATTCCAGCGTACTGGATCTACCGCGATATTTCTAGTCCAATATACTCGGGGCAAGTCGCAGACCTGCAGTGTTCACTTTCATTAAGGAAGCTGGAGGGCGAGGTGCCCCAGTGTGCGGGGGGGGGGGGGGCAGCACGTGTGCCTAAAGCACGGTTGTAAAGTTTTATGTACAGTCATTTGCAGGACGTGTGTCGTGTCAAGGCACCACGTGCTGGGGCAGTCAAGTCAGAAGGCAATCCACTGTGCACCAGTGGAAACACTTGCTTCCTATACCTACAAACCTTCGTGTGGAAGAAACTACGTACTGCCTGGTTTCTCTGTTGTGTTTCATTACCACTTTAGAGATGATGGTTTATCGCGGGAAAATTTGACAGTTTCCTGGGTTTCAACGAACGTTCAGCTTACCAGAGGATTACTGGCTTTCGCTTGTGCGTAGAGCTGTTGCCCTATTTGACTGAGCCAATAAGAAACCTCGCTATTGTAATAGTGGATGCCTGTTATTGGTCTGCAGATAGCTAAGTCGGACCTATTACCCAATCATACATTAGTGGCTTAGCTTTATAGTGGTGTAAATCAGTTAAAATAGTTTTCTCGTAAACAATTCACATGAAAAGTGCAATATGTACTGTACATACTTGCAATACTAAATGGTAAAAGAAATTCAGCTAATCGTGAAGTATTAGCTACAGGAAATTCAGCAGAAAGTCGAGATTTCCTGCGATAAATTATCGTCTCTACTAATAATAAAATTACAAGCCCACAAAAATGTTACTACCATTCACAGAGGTACCAACATTTACACCACGTACAGCGATACGTGTTTTACAATACTCGTGTACACTATCATATACACCTCCTGTACCTAATTACGACATAAATATAGGGCCTACATTAATATTTCCGATGCCAAGTCTGTACTTTAGAGCAAGGTAAACACAAAATAATAACAATTTCAATTTTTAATTTTTATCTCTACAAATTTATATTGGCAATAACGAGGGTTGCGCACACTGAGTCAACTCCGACAAGCTCTTCCTGCTTCTGCTTCTTGATTAGGAATGATGAAGTAGTGCCAACATTCGCTGCTCAGAAATGCTCGTGAAAATTCGGCATTTATCGTGTCTGACGCTTGCACCAATGCGTTATACACCGTCAGAGCACAGGAATTAAAGTGACGAGTGTTATTTTATAATAGGCGGCAAGACTCGCGTATCGTTTTCAGTTTCGCGATGCATTAGTCTATTTTTTTTTTTTCAGTTAAAGGCAATGGAACTTCCTCCATTATCTAGCTGAGTACAAAAATTTATAAGCTAATCATCAAATTTTGAAAACAAGTTGTGTAAAATAAAAAACGTAAAAACCACACCGGAAAGAAAAATGCCAACTTTCCAAAATCCAAAGCCAAGTGATGTACAAAATATAAAATAAATGCAAAACGTATACAAGAAAATCAAACATTCAAAAACAACAAAACAAAATATTCATCAACAGACAGAAAAAAACTTATAACATCTACTTGATAAAGTTCACCACATAGTGGCAGGAATGCACATACACTTGGAGCAGACTTGGACAGATATATATATATATATATATATATATATATATATATATATATATATATATGGAAAAACCAATGCTTGTGTGTATATATTAAACTATGTAATTAAATGTTAAAATAAAAACCCAGTAACGCTATGGATATAAGAGTTGCATGTGCTGCCGTACTGCGGACCGCCAGCAACAGCATGATAGCTTATTGTGTCATACCGCAGTTCATAATAAACGACTCGAAAAATATATCAATGCTAGAAAAATATATCAAGACTCGAAAAATATGTCAAGGCAATCATAAAGCTCGAAAAATATGTCAAGGATGGAAACATATGTCAAGGATGGAAAAATATGCCAGGGCTCGAAAAATATGTCAGGACTTGGAAAATATGTCAGGGCTCAGAAAATATGTCAGGACTTGGAAAATATGTCAGGGCTCGGAAAATATGTCAGGGCTCGGAAAATATGTCAGGGCTCGGAAAATATGTCAGGGCTTGGAAAATATGTCAGAACTTGGAAAATGTCAGGGCTCCGAAAATATGTCAGGGCTTGGAAAATATGTCAGGACTTGGAAAATATGTCAGGGCTTGGAAAATATGTCAGGACTTGGAAAATATGTCAGGGCTTGGAAAATATGTCAGGGCTTGGAAAAATGTCAGGACCCGTAACATTTATCAGGACACGAAAAATATATCAGGAATCGAAAAATATATCGGGACTCGAAAAAATATTTTAGCATATATGTTACAGGAAGCACGTTAATAAGGTAATCAATGGGCCTAGCTAAGTAAAGCTATGACAGTGAAATAACTTAATGTGTAAAATTTACACATATGTGTGGTTAGTTGAGGAAATCTTCAACGAAACGTGTGTTATACTACAAAAAGTTCGTCAGTTTACAAGCACGGGTTTGTTTCCTGTAACATGGCTGAAAACCTGTTCACTTACGTCCCACTAATTGGGTTTTCATTTGATATAGCCACTGACTAACCTCCCAAAAGTGTTAAATACCGTGATCCAAAATGTATTTTGTAAGCAGTAATAGCTCTTACGGCTCAGTTGAAATGCTGTCGAACAATGTCCGTTGAGATTCATAACTAGATGAGTACTAAATGCGTCATCACCTTGGTGCATTAAATAAGGTCAGGCGATCATTAAGTAAACTAAAAGAGTATGTTATGAGTACAGCCAAAAGCGGCTCACCAAAACTGAAATGCTGAACATACTGTGGGCGAAGGGAAGGGGAGAGAGGGCGGGTTGGTTCGATCCCTCAGACCGGAAATTACCTAGGGTGCTTCAAAACCCTGTCACGAGCAGACGTATCTTGGTTCAAACACCGCTAGCCTCCTCACTCTCTCTCTCTCTCTCTCTCTCTCTCTGTCTTTATCTCTCTCCTCGCAGCAAAGTACGGTGTGTTTACGATGCGAAGTCGCGATCGATGGCGCGAATCCTGCTTCCTAAAAGCAAGCATATAGCCTAAACGTACTAATAAGCCACAAATAAGCGAACCCAAATGTATAACAATCCGTCTCTATTGTTTCTCAACAATATAATACTATACCAGACTGTTTCAAACGGCAATTTTAATCATTTAAAAGTTTCAGGTGATGCTGTTCAGAAATGCTGGCCTACTACGGCCAACTGACAGCAGCTGAATTTGCTGACGAGCGTTCCCTCAGATGCAGACCAGAAACATAAATGGCATTACGGTTGAAGACTACATATCCCGTCACTTCCTGCTGAATATGCTAGCGTGCAGGAGGTCTGGCATTCTTAACACTTACAGACGACATAAACATGGCGGAAATATATGACTATTATAACTATTATATTCGTGTTATGTCGAGGTGATCTACATAGCCTAACAGCGAATAAGAACTAAGTTTTACAACCGGAACTGAATGTAAATGTTTTAAATATTGTCACGTCGTAAATTTTTGAATTTTTTTTTAATCTCTGTTCGAGTGTTGGGAAGTCATTGACTCTGATTCCAGCATAAATAAATTAATAATGTAGCCCACGGCACTCTGTTATTGTTTTCCACTTACATGTTTTTTATTCTTGGGAGTCAATCTTTTCTTTAAAAAAATAAGTCACTTGAGTTCAATACTAAGTTAATTTTACTTTTTTGACAAGAGGTGATAAACCCTGTGGAGGGGGCTAGAGATCTTATGCACCTCATAGTTTAATTTATTTCTAGCGAGTTTCCTGCTCTACCCATTGTACATTTTATTTACCTTACAGGTTTGTTGTTTTATTAAGAGCTACGTCCCAGTATTTTCTTAATTTTTTTAGGAGAGACTTATTTCTTGCCGCTTAAAGATTACGTCTTAAGGGCGCCGCCTACCCGAGCGTGGGAGGCTCAAAAACGACGGAGCAGTAAGGTCGACCTTGAAGAACACATCAAATGCCGCATCGCCTCAACGAGCCAAGCGCTGAACTAGCGTGCAAGCTTCCCGTCAAACGGTTTTTACTATGGGACATTAAGCGGTGATCATATAATTTTATTGGTGGAAAGTCTGCAATTAAGTTCAGTGCAGGTCTCAACCTGAGTTTCACATACATCCGATTAGTACATTTTGAATTACGGATGTCTGAAAAGGCCATTTTTTGCCATGTTGAACGACTTAGAAACAATGGTTTTAATGAGCGTGGCGTCTGAACAATGAGGTTCCGACCTTGTCTGAAGTTTGTTTTCTTTTCGTACGTTGGTACAATGGGCACACGTGGAATACGTTCGTAGAAAAAATGTGTTTACGAACACACTGCAACGCATTTGAAGCGTTAGGTAGGCGGCCGCCTTAAGGGCGTTGGACCCGTAAAATTTCATTTTTTTTTATATTTGTGCCAAACACTGTTCAGCTATTGCACATCAGATAATGCGTCATTTCCCGAAATAAAAAAAAAATTAGACCCCATGGTTTTTGCATAATCATTCATCAAAGTCTCAAAATGGCCGTTGCGGTGTAGCCAAAATAAAAAAAAGAAATTAACTAATAAATTCAAAATTACAGTAACTGATAGTCAGTGTATCAATGCATTTCATGACATGTTTGACTAAAGTTAGTTTTGAAAATTTCAGTAACAGCCAAAAGTCAAAGTTATGCAAAAATTTACTCATTTTCATCAATTTTTTTTAAAAATACAAAAATGTATTGCTTTGTGTTTACAAAAGTGTCTTGAAGTAGCTCACATAATTAAGAATTAATATGAATTATCCTGTTTCTGCAAGTTAATTACTTTTTATTATTTTGGCTACACCGCAACTGCCATTTTGCGACTTTGATAGGTGATTGTGCTAAAACTATGGGACCTGTTTTTTTATCTGGGGAAATGGCATGTTATCTTATGTGTAAAATTTGAACAATGTTTGGCACAAATATAAAATTTTGGATTTTTACGGGTCCAACGTCCTTAAGTCACCCACTTCCTTGGCTGCGGAACTACGCTGCAATGGATTAGATATATGCGTTTATTGGAGAAACTATCTTAAATAAACTCAATGTTTCTACGAAAAGAAAACACGTTTCGCAGAAGGTTTATGAAGTTCTTTCAAAACATAACGGTAATTGGAAGTATTATTTCCAAGCCATCCAACATGGACGAAAACGGCCTTTTCGCACAGCTATATCACAAAATCTATTGCTCAGATTGTTACGAAACTACTTAAGTGAACTGCTGTGAACTTTGGTACATACTTTCCAGTAATAAAATGATATGGTCGTCACTTAAAGTTCCATGGTTGCAGCGATATAACGGCAACACTGCGCGACAGTTTAGCATCCTGTGATTAGGGGCGATGTGACACTAGCCGCGCGCGTCTTTGTAGTCCTTACTGCTGCTTCTCGCCTGTACTTGGTCTGCTAAGCGTAAAATTCTATACACAATCGAAAACTTTAGCATTTGACTAACATTTTACTTTACGATAACTTTCAATACATGGCTTGTTATGGGGTCGTACACAATGACGTCGCCAACGCTAAAGTCAAGCAGCCTTGACTTTACGTTTCCGATAAACTGAAGCCTAAAGTCAAAGTCAAGATGGCCGTTCGCAAAGAACAAGCTGATTATGTATGTTAGAACGAAAATTGTTTATTTCTGAGTATAGCTTTGTTCTCCAGTACTGGGATTTCGTGAAAAAGTAACAGGTTGTCCTTTAAGAGTGCGTGGTAGATAAATAAACGCTGACAACTTCAGTTGATTCCTACGTTTTTTTCGAAGCCACTACTGTATGGAATATATACTCAATGACAATCCTAGATAATGGTATTTATAAACTTTATGAGTAAATATCCAAAATTACTAATTCGTTACGCGTGATCTCTTGCGCTTCAGTTAAATGCATGAGATTCCGGCGTCAGAGATTGTGCCTCAGAAGTTCGTAACACTTGAAGAAAAAAAATTTTGTTTAGAACGTTGGCTAAAACTATTGTCTAGGATTGCTATTGTTTAATTTTCGCAAATTGGCTTCAAGAAACCTAAAATTACAGATTAATGCTTTTAGCGTTGAATTATGTACCACGCCCTCTTAAATGTACTCGAAAAACCTTGAAGGTAGCAATGGAGAAATATTCGTAAATGAACTTTAAGTTACGTCAACAGATGGCATTGCTTCAGTTCTAAAAAATCTTATAATAAACCAAAAATATATTAATAATTGGGCTTATTATTTTAATACCTACGTCTACGTGATATGCTTTTACGGTAAATATATAATGATTCATATCACAATATCTCCGTTTCAATAACCAGATTTCCACCCGTTTTTCAACTGTCGTTACCTTAACTTTACATTTGTATTGTGTACTGGCGAAATACATAAAATAGCGGGAACGTAAAGTCAAATGCTAAAGTATTCAATTGTGTATAGGTCTTAAAAAAGTTGGTCCAGGGAGGCTGTGTGATTGTTAAGATTGCACCCATTACCGATAATAGCGCTCAAGCGGCAGAAATTTTCCAGGTGCCTTAACATTGATCTTTCTAACCTGTAGTAAAATTAACCTTGGCTAAACAGACACGCGGTTGGTATCAATAACCTCGGGCAGCCAATGAGCGGTCCGTATCCAATGAACCGACAGGAAGAATAGACGTTCACCCGAGGTTCGTTAGTTTGAGATCGAATTCCTGCAAGAAATTAGCTCAGGTAACTATTTAAACGACTCGAATTGAAATTTTACTTTACCCGGGGTAATCGAGTTACTCTTCGTAAACGACGTATTATCCTTTCAGCGTATTGCTTTTGAAAGTAGCTTATACGTTTCACGCCAAGCTGACCCGTATTTCTCCAGGCACCGAAGTATTGGCTGAAAGACCAAAACCATTTCGTGGGAGGAAGTAAAAAAATCCGTTGCGGATACCGCATCGAGATGCACAGAAGAAGAGCAGCGTTCCATTTTCGAATGCGGAGCAGAGGGAGAGGCGAATGCAGCACTTGGTGGGCGAGAGGGAAATCTCGGGCCACTTGCTCGAAGAGTCGGGCAGAGACATCTGCGCGGCGCGCACCGTAAATACTTAATAGCGACGCTGGCAAGGAAGTTCCGCCGACGGCCGCCAGGAGCGCTCGCTGCAGGCTGTCGGCCCACATAGCCTTGCGTTTTTCTCGCGCATCCCTTTGCGATCCATATTTTAAGGCGCTCTGTACCGAGTTTTATAACTGTACCATACACTCTTAATCTCTTACACGTTACAATAACAATAATTTCCCACAAATAAAATACGATTCTATAGTTTTCGTACAAGCGCACGTAAAAGTATCGATTCGACAATTTCCGCTGCTTACCCGAAGTAAAAACTATTAATAAATACAAGTGAAATAAATTTGAGGGAAAGTGAATGTATTAAGCTAGTGAATTACACCTTTGTTGCTTCATGTGATTTTTTTTTTTAAATACAAGCAGGCCTACTCTGTGCAAAAATTTAGGCGCATTCAAGATTTTTTTTTTTATAATACATAACAACGTTTACGTGAAAATAGAAGGGCGTCGTTCTGTAGCTTAAAACATTCACTTTCACTCTAAATATTTCAATTGTATTGTTTGAATAGCGTTAGCTTAAAGCAGATCGCGGAGACAACTCGCCACTCACTAAAGGTGATCCGGGTTCGATTCCAGGCGGGGTTGGTCCCCAGGATTTCGTATGTGGGAATCGTGCCGGGCAGGCTGCCACTTTGAGCGATGATCAAAATATCTCACACACATGGGCGCACCCCCCAAAAGAGGTGAAATTTTTACATTTTGTATCAATTTCAACTATGTGTACTAATAGTAAGTTACAGCACGTATGTGTTTGAGATGCTATTGCAAGCAAAGTGTGTTCACATGTTTCAGAACCGGTGTAAATGTAAGTTTTTTCGAGATCCACTTGTCTGACGTCTTCAGAATTTGTATTTTATTACGTCTTGTGTCCTCCCCACACCAGAGTCCTGGGTGCGCCCATGCTCACACATCTGTCTTAAGAGTAAAGGAGGAAAATACACCCTAGTATTCTTTGGCTTTCAAAAAGATCCAATCTGTGTGCTACATAATTACCAAGTCGCGATTGGGACTAAGGATTGTTGCTATTTTTGGCTTTCATATTAAGTTGAATTTTATTACCTAATCCTTATTTAGTTATTTTGCCTTTTTGAATCAAAATTGGAGTTAATTTTGTATGTGTAATAGGAGTTTGAATATGCTACATAATTAATAAGTTTCATTTGTTTTATATTATTTATTCAATAATTTCGTTATGTTTTTTTCCTCGATTTAACGCAGTTTATTCCTTATAATTCTATCATATTTCCTTATTATTATTTATCTTTGGGATTGAAGTTAAATACGAGTAGAGATTAGGCTATGATTTATTTGGGTGTCAAGGATTTTATTGTATGATATCTAAAACTTCTTTATACAATAAAAAATTGCAAAATAGAGATTTTAACTTGATTTTATTATTATTTTCGTTTGATTTATTGTTTTAATATTTATTTAATTCATATAACTTACTTGTGCTTACTTATCAATTGCATTATTGTATCTAAGCTTGGCTCTCTCAACTGGCGTCTTTCTTCCACTCGAGGAACACTCGTTCACCAGGCCCTTGAATCGCGTTTCAGTGTGGTCGCAAGTACGTTACCTTCACGTAACTATTCCACATGTGTCCATTGCGCCAACGTACAAAAATAGCTAGATGCTACATTTTCTTTATAGATTTTTTGCAACATTTTCTATTTTAAAAATGTTTTGGTAAATGTGGCTATGCTAAGGCATATAAGATATTTGTGATAAATTTTGGAGAACATTATAGTGTTATATATTGGACTTATAACAATAATGCTTGAAAGTTAACCTATAAAATAATTCCGGACGACAAAAGAAAGATTTTATTTTCATTTATGTCACACAGTTTATCAAGCATATATTCAATGCATTGTCAAGTAGAAAATTTAATAATTCAACTTGGATAAATGTTATGGCTCAAAAACTGAAAATACGAATAGTAATTATTATTATTATTATTACTATATCAATAATAATAAGAAAAGTAATAATAATCTGCCAAACCGCCCCCTTAAATTTTATGAAACCGCATCACTCACTATGTTGGAATTTTTTTCTCTCCATGTTTTAACATTTTAGATCTCTTTACCTCAGACGTATACCACACTATGTCACAAAAAAAAACATTTTTCAGGAGAGAAATTTAAAGAATGTGATTAATTGGTGAATTCAGCTCTTTAGAGACCAAATATGTTTTTTTACACAACAAGGACTTTGTGTTGCATGCCACTAGAAAGTACTTAAAACTGTAAAATAGTGTATGATAAAAAATGCATTTGAGAAAAAAAAAAAAAAGGACGTAGTGTCTTATGCCTCCGAGGTGTGTGTATGTGTATGCATTGAAAATATTACAAAAGGGACTTAGCTGAATACCTTACCAATCATTATGCATGTTATGTAAGACCTACTGAAGTGTTACCACGAAACAATTGAAGCACTTGGTGCCAAACAAACCTAAGCTCCAATTTGTATTATTAGGATCTTTTGTCTTTCAATCAACCTGTTTTCTCAGTAAATATCACAAATATATATATATATATATATATATATATATATATATATATATATAACCATGACACTTTTTGTAATTGCTGTTTCTCAAACATTTGTCGCCAATTCCTTACGGTTCTTTGTAATGTCACTTAAGTTCATTTGACAATGAGCACCTCAATTCAGATAGTAAATAACTTGATACGATAACGGTCTCTCAGTCTTATGAAATCCAACTTGCACCCAGTATAACTAAGTAAAACAATACATACAGGTAATGTTTCTATGAAGGAATAATTTCAGTAATTAATATGGCTGTTGGGGTCCGCGGTGGCTGAGTGGCCAGACCTCTCGCCTCCCACCAAGGTGATCCGGGTTCGATTCCCGGCGGGGAAGGTCCCCGGATTTTCGCATGTGGGAATCGTGCTGGACGATGCCACTGGTCGGTGGGTTTTTTCAGGGATCTCCCGTTTCCCCCACCCATTCATTCCTGCGCTTCTCCATACTCGCTCATGTCACCCCTCACCAGCGCTAGACATCGATGTTGAGGGCTGACCAAAATCTCTCTCACTCTCACTTAATCTGGTTGTTAGAGAGAGAGAGCGAGAGAGAGAGAGAACAGGCTTTCGTGGCCGTTGCCTGTTTATCTTGCTTCTGGGTGTGAACGTCATCGGATATAGTTGTCTGGTCTGTGTAGGCGATTTTCGTAAAGGCGCACAGAAAAATTTTTAACAGGAAATTTACTCCCTTTATGGCTTTAAACATCACAATATTAATGTGAACTTTTTCATACACGAATATCCATTTATCATACCTAGCCTCGGTATGGGTATTCAACAATCAGAGGTTTCTATATAATCTGCTGAAGAGACATCATTCAATGAAAGTATATCTTATTTTTCTACATACATAGTTTCCTTTTCATATTCCAATACAGTAACATGTTTTTGTCAACCAAACAAAAATATAGGTCACTTGGTCTCGCAAATGTTGGGAAGTGCCTGAAAAATGGCACACAAGTTGTGGTATAGGCGGTTCGGGGTAAAGTGAGCACTCAAAAAAGTCATGCTAAAGTTCTATTTTCAGACAATTCGTATCTTTCCGCGTGTAACGGCTAACGACGGAAAATGTGTAACCTCCCTGGACACGTCACTTGATGTTTACGCGTGTAAGATAAATTCTGCAGTCTGTAGGAGCCAATACAGTTTTATAAAAACATTTTATTAATTATTTGGAACACAAATACGTCGAATTGGGTATATTTCATTTCAGTACATTCGGTAATTCGCTGCCAACCGTATAACGAGTAAAGTAACTATTGTTGTTATTGAAGTATATGCATTAATGTCTAGTGATTTTTTTTTTCAAAGGTTAAATCATCAGTGCTCAGTTTATCCCGAATGGCCTATATGTGAGGTATGAATGCTACGTTTGAATGGCAACAACTGTTGTGTTTCGTGACATTTCCCCATTCACTATAGCTACTGTCTTGGCTTGTGTGTGTATTAGCAGCTAGAATCACAGTACTACAGAAATTACTAGTCTCGCAGTGGCAGTATGCAGGTGACGCCAACGGAATCGAACCGAAGGGGCTTCAGCGGCAGACTAGTATTAATTTTATGCATATCTGCGGCCCGATGAACTGTCAGATCTGCCCATTTTATGCACTGGTTGACTTCTCAAAAATAATTATTTGCTAAATCAACACAGACTTTGAACCTCATATAGGCCTACCACAACTTGTGTGCTGTTTTTCAGGCACTTCCCAGTATTTGCGACACCAAGTGTCATGTACCATTTTACTCGTCTTAGCATCTCCTACAGCGTGACGGATAATTTTAACCGTCATTCATTAATATCCTGTATATGGGTCGGGATAACGTGAGCCCTTTTGAAATCCTTGTTACTTTATTCCTTTTAGACCATTTGTACTTTCCTGCCACTTTTTAAAGGAAACAATCAAATAGGACTAACAATTGAAAGGAGTTATGCATAACGGAATCAGTCCTCTCAAAGTAATGTATATTGAGATAATCCTTCCAAGTAGAAGGTAAGAAGTATATCGTAGAAAGAGAACAAGTATTAAATCAAAATATTTGAAAGAAAAGAAGATGCCAGAAAAAATGGGGTTCACAAGGTTTATATGGACACAGTATACTTTGACCTTGAATATTTAAGCTCCAGTAATTTATGAATTGGTGTCCTACTGCGTAACTCCATTCAATGAACACGTATATATTGTATCGAACTCATAAGTGAACATCTTCAGTCGCAATAAATACAATTTTTAATCATTATTCTTTTGGGTCCAGACACAATCTACCCTCCCATAATGAGTTGTAACGCATGTTTGTGCGAGAAATCCTTAAAAGTCGTAAAAAGAAAGAAAGAGAAACTTTCACAATGACCAAAACACTATATTTTGTTACACTCCGTCCACTATTTAGAAGCAAGCAAAAAATATTCTGTTTTATTTTTCCGTGTTACCAACACAAGCAATCATAAATTTCTAAATGAATAAATAATTCTTACTATCCGCCATACAAGACTATGACAAACAACTATGAGAATCTCGTTTCGAACAATTTTAGCTAGACTCGAAGGTTTTCAATTGTGCTGACAACAGAAACTAAGGTCGGAGAAACGGGACTACCCCGAGATAAAACGTCTGTCACGTCTCGAAGGAGTGGCCTAACCGGATATCGAACCCGTGAGAGGAAGGGACGTGTGGTGACCAGTGCAGGTCCTGATTGGACACGGCCACTATGCAGTATTCAACACGGGACACGGCTTGTGTACCTCCCTGGTCTTCCCAGGCGCCGGATCAAACTTTCATGACGCCGAACTTAGTAGACAGGGTCCACGGCAGGCCGCGAGGGAGCAGTCGCGGTGAAATTTTAATCGCGCCATCAACGTAAACGATAATGGCTTTTCACGCGGCCGCGTGCGAAGTGGCAGTTAAGCGGGCCTCCCGGGGTCTTCCTGCGAGTGCGTCGGGGGTGTGATTCGATCTGCATGCCGCGTCTTCGCGCCGTCCCCTCGGGAGGTTTGTTTCCGCCGACAACAGACCCAGCCCGTCATAGCCCGCCTGGAATAGATGACGTACGGTGCTGCATAGAGACGGGAAAAATCCGCAGGTTCACTGACCTGTAGGTTAGCCTCCAAGTATATATGGTTACCGAAGCAGACAACAGCTGCTCACTGACTCCGTGGTGTGATCTTTCGTCTAGTTACACACAGACGACAAGATTTGGTTGATTCAACCGTATATATGTTTGTTAAGTCTGTGTCATGTAAGTGTTCCGTATTTTGACAGTTCACTTCTGAGAAACGTGTCTGTACACAGGTTTGCGGAGACCGTGCTTTTCCAGGAAGCCAGGTAGGTTCAAAGCTCCAAACAATGGAACTGTCCGACCCATTTCTCAGAAGAGAAATGTCAAAATACGGACAAGTTACATGAAACAGACTATATATCGCCTAACAAGCATGTAAGAGTCGAACCAACCAAATAATTGGTTGTCTGGCAGGTACAGTTATCCTAAAAGGATGGTTTAGTCCAGTTAAATATACATTTTGTTAGGACAACAAAGCCAATATTTGGTGGGTTTCATATGGTGTTCAACCAAAAAACCTTTGTTGAATCAAATATATACTTGTTTGGCCATATACAAACATATATACGGTTGAATCAACCACACCTTTTTCTCTGTGCATTCTGTCATTGGCTCAGCGACTTTGAGATGTATCCAGCTGCAACTGTTACACCAGCTCACAGTTGTTTGAATCCTAGCTTGTGCCTGAAAGAAAACGCTAATTTGTCAGGTCTCTAGACCGCTGCTGGCTCACAAGCCATCGTTGCCTGTAGTTCTGCCTCACACACGTACACATGTCGGTGCCTCACAAGAGACCTAAACGCGCACCGTCAACTCCTGCCATAGCCGTCTTTGGTAGAAGGCCGCGGCCTTAGATCTGGTAACCCTACACAATGGCCATTTTAACACTTTTTTTAACTCTCCAAAGTACCTGATTCGTTACACTGCCCTGCATACTGGCGAATCAGAGGAAGCCACTGTCGTTGGCGAGACAAAATAAGTGCTAAAATGACCCTTCCTGGCAGTGTTGCCAGATCTAAGGCCGCGGCCTTCTACTAAAGACGGCTATGTTCCTTCTCAAAGACGTTATAAAACAACTACTCTGTTACACTGTTCTTTTGTTACATGACCAAATTGAATGCTAACATATTGCAGGCAAAGATAGGGAGTGCACGAGTGGAGTGGAGGGATGAAATGATGTGAGTATGGAACAGCGCCGGAATGAATGGGAGGGAGGAAACGGAATATTCCCGAGAAAACCCGTCGATCAGCGGCATCGTCCGACACGATTCCAACATACAAAAATCCGGGGACCGATCCCGCCGGGAATCGAACCCGTACCGCCTTGGTGGAAGGTTCGAGGTCTGACCCCTCGACCACCGCGACCCCAAATTAAGGAATCGTTTACTTTTAGCAGGGGTGGGGAAACTGCATGTTATGGGTAGGGCCCACGATTTTTCGCGAAAAGAATTCTGCAACAGTTTCTTTCATTGACTTATGTGCACATATGCAGCCCTGCTTCATGGTTATTGGCGGAATGTATTATTTCACAGACGAGGCTCATTTGACAATGCCAACAGGAACAAGGTTACTGCGACACCACACGTATGTGATTTGCAGGTAGAACCCTGGACGCTGAGAGTTACAAACAGCCAATCTCTGACCATGAAGCAGGGCTACATATGTGCACATAAGGCATTGAAACAAACCGTTGCAGAATTCTTTCCGTGAAATAATCGCGGGCTCTAGTTATGGGCTGCAATATGACGGCGTTCAATTCGGTAACGCACAGAGACAGACCATCAGCATTGGGTCTTTGGGTCTTGCACTCCGTGTTCGTGCTTCGCAACAAACACTGAACTGAAGCGGCGAGACTTTTGTTACTGAGGTGCTTCAAGAAGGTCGTCTAGGTGGGCGTATTGTGCGCGTTCCAGGGCCTCGAAGCGCAGAAGTCGTGGGACGACACCTCAACACGCAAGCTGTGTGCACACGGTACAATTTTTCTTACAAGTTCGTGTACTGGATTCTTTACAAGTTTCTTTTACAAGCCGATGTACCAGGTACTAGACAAGTTTTCGCTGCACACGATACTGGCTACCTAAATAGTTGTGTTCAGAGCAAATTCAAAATAAGCTTCATTACGATTATTTTTATTGTGGTAGTTAATACTTTTTACCACATACAAACAAGTCTCTTCTCCATAAGCATTTATTAACACTCGCAACTGCTCTTTCGTCCAATTTTTTTCCCTCCATGTTAATATTTATCAATACTTGCGCGCGCCAAAAGTTCTAGTGTTGTTGTTTTGATGAATTCTGATTGACCGCTGCTTAATTATTACAGTGCAGCTCGCAACAAAAATCGCACGCCGGCAATTAGGCAAATCCAGTCATAGGCGCAACTAAGGGGGGGGGGGCACTAGGGCACAGCCCTCCCCCCAAACAAATAACCAACCAAGGTCTTAAAAATTACAATTAGTTTAATATTGAATAACACGTGACGTTTAGCAATGAAAACTTATAAAATAGCACGATTTTGCACCTTGAAATCCGAAATTTTCCCGGGGAGGACCCCCGGACGCCCCGCTTGAAGATGTGGTGGGTGATCCTTTATAATATTCGCAGGATAGCCATCCTTCCCCGTCTGAAATTCATACATTCTGACTACGTTACTGATTACAGGTAGGGGTAGCTTGAGTATAACAGTATTCACAAAATTGTGCCCTCCCCAAATGTTCGTTCTAGTTGCGCCTGTGAATCCAGTACTTGAGCTCGCAGGGCTGCTAGTAGCAGGCTAGAGAAGCTAGCAGCCGAGCAAGTACGACTCCTAGTATACAATATTGTAAGGTATATTGTACCGTGTGAGGCGGGCTTTAGCCTGTAGGTGCAAGTCATTGAACTGGCGTGTAGTATTCTCGCCGACAACCTACCTGTACGAGACATCCAGTGCTAACCCTCTCACTTTATGACGTGATATAAAACAATAGTTGTATTATACACAACAATGCCTTTTATAAACATACTGCGCCAAGACTTTTGTATCGGCCAAGTTCTGCACGCCGTTCGACCATCCAAATTACGGCGCCTACCACGAGCTTAAACTGCGTTGCAGGGTGTTCGTAAACAGGTTTATAAACGGAATTATTAAACATGCGCTCACTGTGCGAACGTACGAATAGAAAGTACACTTCGGACAATGTCGGCATGTCACCACGATATGATAATTACAGTAAAAACACTGTTTATATACCTTCTAGCAAGGCTATAAAGGTCTTTTTTTCAGACTAGGCAACCGTACTTCAAAATGTACAACCGGATGCATGTAAAAGTTAAGCATTCTCGCTCTCTACACAGGGGCGTCAATTAAGGGGAGGGGGGCAAATGCCCCCCCCCCTTTTATGGATTTAGAATTTTAAGTGTATAAAATAAATTTTTGTATTTTGTTCTTTAAATAATGCTATTTAAGCACATAAAACTGAAGTTTTATTATTAAAGTTTCTAAATTATAAATGCTTAACTAATAAAAAAGATGCAACAAGGTCACTGTCGGCGTAAAAAATCTTGCCCCCCCCCCCTCCCAAGAAAAAAGGCACAGACCAAACACACAAAAATGTTATCAATTTCGATAGTATTTATAAAACTATAGAAGTATAGTATTAGGAATAACTTAAGTGGTTTCTCGTAGAAAACAATAAACGTGGCACGCTACAAAACTATTTACTCGCCATGAAGTATACATGGTTGAATATAAAGTCCTTGTTACGTTATTCCTATCTGACGTTTTATAGTTTTCTGCCACGTTTTGCTATAAACAAAGCAATCTAAGTTACAAAGTCTATAGAATTTGTCGTAACTAAAATTTAACGCTTGTAGTCACAGTGAGTAACATTTGTTTTATTTATTTTTCCTAGAAACGGCACGGTGGTCTTCTAAAGTGCTTACTTTATCGCGAACCGCCTATACTGTACACATAGGCCTCCACTGCCTCACGTCACCACTCACCAGCGCTAAAGGACGTTGGACCCGTAAAAATTCAAAATTTTTTATTTGTGCCAAACACTGTTCAACTTTTACACATCAGATAACATGTCATTTCCCCGAATAAAAAAATTGGGCCCGTAGTTTTAGCATAATCACCTATCAAAGTCACAAAATGGCAGTTGCGGTGTAGCCAAAATAATAAAAAATAGTTAACTTGCAGAAACAGGATAATTCATATCGATGCTTAATGATGTGAACTACTTCAAGGCACTTTTGTAAACACAAAGCGATATATTTTTGTATTTGTTAAAAATTGATGAAAATGAGTAAATGTTTGAATAACTTTGACTTTCGGCTACTACTGAAATATTGAAAACTAACTTTTGTCAAACATGTCAAGAAATTCAGTTCCCGTAATTTTGAATTCATTAGGTAATTACTTTTTTTTTTTATTTTGGCTGCACCGTAATGGCCAATTCGTGACTTTTGATGAGTGATTTTGCAAAAACTATGGGGCCTATTTTTTTATTTGAGGAAATGACGTGTTATCTTACGTGCAAAAGTTGAACGGTGTTTGACAAAAATATATAATATTGAAATTTTACGGGACCAACGCTCTTAAGAGTGCATGGTAGATAAATAAACGCTGAAAACATCAATTGATTTCTACGCATTTTTCGAAGCTAATATGAATGAAATACTCAATGACAATCCTAGATAATGGTATTTGCCAACTTTATGAGTAAATATTTATCCAGAATTACTAATTCGTTACGCGTGATCTCTTGCGCCACAGTTAAATGCACGAGGTCCCGGCGTCGGAGATTGGGCCTCAGAAGTTCGTAACACTGGAAACTATTTTGTTTAAAACGTTGGCTAAAACTACTGACTAGGATTGCTATTGTTTAATTTTCGCAAATTGGCTTCACGAAACCTATAGTTATAGATTAACGCTTTTAGCGTCGAATTATGTACCACGCCCTCTTAAGACCTGGACTGGCAAATGGACGGCGTTAAAGCGTGTAATGCGTATTAATTTTTTACGCGAAACCGCTTAACTTATTCATATTATTGTTTATCTACGAAAAGATCACACACTTTGAACTATGCTTCTATGTTTAAAAAATTCAGCACTTTTGTTAGAAACATGATTTTCGGGCCTCTCAGAATGGCTGAAAAACGTTTTTTTCTGCTCTAACTCCGAAAATATTACCTGAATTCGTAAAGTGCAAAGTGAGAGGCGTGCGTTAGTCTTTACTTCATACTATAGAAATAAAATGTTGTGGTCACCTCTTAAAATTACTACAATTAAAAACTTGCACGCCAGTTTAGCACGCTGCGGATAGAGGCGATATGTTTCTCGTCAAGTGTGAGACACTGGCTCTTATCGCCACGCTGTTCCCACGTGTCGAAGGTGGAAATTCAACACTGGCGAAAACTCTTCTTAATTCCGCGACCCATCATGCTTACTGTTTGTGTGATAATTATTATTTTCAACATGCTTGGTTGAAAACAGTTTTAACTATGTAGTTTATTACTTCTAAATTAAACTGTTAATAGCTCGATCTCATTAGTTATTTGAAGGAAATCTCTTTAAGTAATTATTAGCTAAAGGATAGAATTTTCCACTCGGAAATATTAAGACTACTACTATTATAAACAAATGTTGGACGCAGATTTACAATACGTGCTCTCGCTTGAGTTTTAAAAAAAAGTTCTATCGCAAGGCCAAGGACTATAAACAATATCTGATACAGTCAACCATGCATACGTTTGAATGTTGTCATACGTTACAAGTGTGTAAAGCTTGAATCAAGTAGGACTAAATAAACGTTTTCATGTAATGATGGATAAATCACAGAACATTCGACGGCGACGAGTTCTACAGTTTAATTTAAGTTATATTTCCCATGCAATAAATCCTATTTGTAATGACAAACAGCACGTATTGTTTACTGAAAAGAAAAAAAAAACACCTTATCCCCTTCAAAAACAAAATCCTGGCTGCGTCACAGTTTTTTGGACACATTTATGGAAAACACAGTGTTTTCGTAGCCTATAAATTTTTTAATTGTTTTATGTATTTTTCCTTGACATTATCATTGTTAATTTAATAGGCCTACTTGAAAAATGCAGGTCAGGTGACACATGTCTAGGAAGAGTTCTATATTACAGAGAGAAGACGACCCAGTGCTCGCGCGCTTACATTTTAAATACTTTACTTTATTGTTATTACTCTCTGGTTGGTTACTAATGTTATCTGTACTTGACCAATCTGTACAATGACGTTCATTAATAAAATACAATAAGAAAAATTATTGTGGATTTAATTTGAAATGCATATTAAAGACGTTGTTTAAAATTTTTTTCAAATAAGACCTGAGGGAATTTAAGAGGGCGTGGTACATAATTCAATGCTAAAAGTATTAATATGTAACTGTATGTTTCTTAATTAATGCCACTTTGCCAAAATTAAATAGTACCAATCCTAGACAATAGTTTTAGCCAACGTTGTAAACAAAATTGTTTCCAGTGTTACGAACTTCTGAGGCACAATCTCTGACGCCGGAACCTCGTGCATTTAACTGCGGTGCAAGAGATCACGCGTAACGAATGATTAATAATGGATAAATATTTACTCATAACATTGGAAAATACCATTATCTAGGATTGTCATTGAGTATTATATCCATATTGGCTGCAAAAAAACCGTAGAAACCAATTGATGTTTTTAGCGTTTATTTATCTAACACGCACTCTTAAGTACAAATACGCCTAACTAGATTTCCGACTTTTGGATGTCTACCTTTTATTTAATTCTTTATTATGTGTCTACTTTAGTGTAGCTCTGTGTTTTTGAATGGTATAAACTTTAAACCTCAGACGTTGAAAATAGTTGTCGTAAGGTAATAGGATTTTACGTCTCGTCGAGAGCGAGGTGATTAGCCTATACACGGTGATACACAACACGGTGCTGGGAGAGGAACCGGCCATGGTCATTGTTAAAACACCTTCCCAGCATTCGCGTGGAACAATTTCGGCAAGCCACGGAAAACCGAAATCAGGATAGTCGGGGACTAGGATTGAACGTGGGTCCTCCCGAATACGAGTTCAATATGTCACCGTTTTGCCACGTCACTCGGTTCGCATAGACGGAGTTGTAGCACGTCAAGCATATTCTGTTTTACGAGAAACTGCTTAACTTATTCCTATTACGTTTTTCTTCAGAGATAATACACTCGAAACGAAACTACGATTATATAATTTTAATTAAACAGTATGCACATTTCTTAGGAAGATGATTTTCGGCTATAAACGGCTTTTTTAGGCAGCTTTAAGTAAGAAAATACCAGCTGAATTCGTAAAGTGTAAAACGAGATGGGATTTTCTTCATACTGTCCAAAAATAAAATGTTGGTGCGTGGTAGATAAATAAACGCTGAAAACATAAACTGATTTCTACGCTTTTTTCGAAGCCAATATGGATAAAGTACTCAATGACAATCCTAGATAATTGTATTTGCCAACTTTATGAGCAAATATTTATCCAGAATTACTAATTCGTTACGCGTGATCTCTTGCGCCGCAGTTAAATGCACGAGGTTCCGGGGTCAGAGATTGTGCCTCAGAAGTTCGTAACACTGGAAACAATTTTGTTTAAAACGTTGGCTAAAACTATTGTCTAGGATTGATATTGTTTAATTTTCGCAAATTGACTTCAAGAAACCCACAGTTATAGATTAATTCTTTTAGAGTTGAACTGTGTACCACGCCCTCTTACAGTCCCGTAGGAAAAAAAAAAACTATAAGGAAAACCTTGCACGCCAATTTAGCGCGCTGCCAACACAGGTAATGAGCTTCTAATCGCTCCGTTGTACTAAGGTTAATTCTACTACAGGTTAGAAAGAAAATATGTTTTCTTATGGGAGAGTTTGGTACAGGGAAAAATTCTTCCGCTAGTTTCGCTGCTATCGCTAAGATACCAGAAAAATACGAAATTGCAGTAAAATTAAATTTTAATAGGATTTGAAATGACAGAAGCAATTGAATTTTATTTTAAAGTGAAAATAAATAAATTTCGCGTTTTAAACTAGCAATACTATGTAACTTAAAATTCAGGAAAGCACCCATTACCAATACCAGCGTTCAAGCGGCAGACATCTTCTCTGTGACAAAATTTTAACATAGATCTTTCTAACCTGAAGTAAGGTTAATTCTACAACAGGTTAGAAAGATCAAGGTTATAAGTTTGGCACAGGGAAACTTTCTGCCACTTGAGCGCTGGTATTGCTAATGCACCAAACTGACCAATCACAGACCTTTCCTGAATTTTAAGATTTATTAAGTTGATAATTTAAAACGCAAAATTAGTTTCGTTTCACTTTAAGGTAAATATCAAGAATAACTACTCATGCGAAAATTAACAAAAAAACTGCAGAAATGTACTAATCACGATTTATTATGTTGAATAAAAACAGTAAGTAGTAGTCGCGATTAATAATTATGCTTACTTTCTACCAATTCGATAGTGGGGAGCGCTATGAAGACCAGGGAAATTGTGGGGTAAAAATACGTAAAAAGCATGATATTAATTACATTAAATGCCCTAATTAGGATTGGTTTTACGTAAGTATAACAAGAAAAAACATGCACGACTACCGAAAAAGCCTACTTTATAAAAACTCGATAGTGGGGAGGACTATGACGAACACGGAAATTGTAGGGTAAATACACGTACAATAACCTAAATATAGCCGAAATGTACTATTTACAATTAATTTCAGTTAAATGTAACTGATATAAATAGCTGCCTGCAATAAATACACGTGTATTACATTATATAGTGGTAAAGGGATGTACACTTCTTGGGAATCGTTAAGTACGCAAAATATTACGAATAAGAATAAAAATAGTTTATACACAAATCACACACAGTTTAAACTCATTCTACCACCAATTTAAGATGCTAAAAATACTTACTGAAGTAAATTCGAATTTTTAGCATATTGCACAAATACACTAGTACATATGCATTAAATTCACGTTGTATGTATGTTGAAGAGATGTTACGCGTCTTTAACGACCAATATAAAACGTATTTAACGTGTTCAATTTGTAATAGAAGCCGGACACATTATATAACGTACACTGAACAACATACATTATTGTAGTAAAAGATTAGTACTCACTGTACTCAATAGAGGATACAAATTATTCGCCACAAACAGTAAATAATGCAATGGTTCCTCTTCCGACGCGGTACCTTGGTCAATAAATCTCCACACACGTTGTATGCGAAACATATTTGTTGCTGCGTCTCAATCAGCAAAATTAAACTAATACACACTATCCACGAGAGTTGCATATTGTAAAACGTCCATAAAACACACACTACATACACCACTATTACGCCGCGAAACATTCTTACTTGTAACGGTCATTTGTACCACAAACCGTCAAATTTTCCCTGAATACGCACAGCTACTGCCACGAAAACACGTGTTATAAGGGTGACGGTTTTTCTACAACTGAATTTGCTGCCTAAACAACAGTCGCGCAACGTATTAGCGCTAGTTTCAATTTATATCGCTAGGAACGCTAGTTACACATAAACACGCAGCATGGCGAAGACGTAAAGCACGGGGTCCAACTTAGAATTTGGACGAAAAACGGAAAATTTCAAAGTATGTAAACTACAATTTTCTTTGCGTACGACTCATTTCCATCACTGTAGAAATATTTTTTATTAAGAAACTTTACCTATAAAACCAATAGTTTAGTCCCTACGCAATGAGTAGCTACTCTTGATATTTACCCAATTTAAAATTAAATTGAATGACAAACATAATTTCCAAGTTTATAAAAATTTAATTTTACTTCGGTTTCGTATTTATCTGGTCTCTTAGCGATTGAAGCGAAACTAGTGGCAGAAATGTTCCCTGTGCCAAGCTCTCCCATAAGAAAACGTATTTTCTTTCTAACCTGTAGTGGAATTAACCTTACCTGAAGTAAAATTAATCTTAGTTGTACCTACGCGTCAAACGCAAACATTTGAAACAGGTACCAACTTTGCGCTTGTCAAATGCAGAAGTAAACATATGTAGAGATGATGGTATATCGCGAACATTTTTTGTACCAACATACCCTTGAAAAAAAAAAAAACTGTATTATTTTGCTGTATGTATGACGCTGATACACGTCTGAAATTCCGTAGTTATCTGCAGACCAGTATCATGTATCAAATATTGCCACAGCAGGATTCTTACTGGCTTAGTCAAATAGGGTAACCACTATACATACAAGCGAAAGCCAGTGATACGTTTTAACCCAGCGAACAGGCAAGTTTTCCCGCGATAAACCATCATCTCTAAGTATGTGTCTTGATCTCCACGAAACCCGAATAACTTAAAAATGCCACTGATACGAGTTTTCACAAGAATTTCTATTAATATTATAAATCTATAATAAAACTAGTGTTTCAGTACATATTGGACTTACCACGTTCTTGCGGCAGTAGGTTTAGTTATCCAGGTGACAAAACTTCACGCCAGACACACTTAACACAATAGGTAAACACGCACACACGCCAATAGTTACAAATAGTAACAAACGCATGCCGATATAACAGATATCAATAGCGCGGCGGGCACGCCTGTAACGAATAAAACAACCCTCGCAACGGCAACCGGCACCGAAGGCCTGTGACTAACCGTCCGGCGGCGGAGCATTTTCAAAAACCTACTGACGTTTCCGCCTCGGTCGTCCGTGGCCCGGTGCGTCTACAGCGTTGCCTATAGCCGTGCATGAAGCTGGCGTGGACAGTGTTGCCAAGTTAGCACTTCTGCTCCCTCCCAACCCCGGCCAATCGAGTGCAGAGTTGCCAGGTCTGGCGTGACGCCAGAATTACATCACAATGGTGCGACAGAAGCGACGCGAAGGGCGTTATTGCAAAATTCAGAATATTGGAAATTTTTAATTTCAAAGTCATTATTTAAAAACAAAATACAAAAAAAACCATTGCGGGATTTATACGTGTAATGGTGCAGCCAATGACATTGTTCTTCAATGCGAATAATTTAATTTCGTTAATTCATCTGGTTTTCCTGTCTAGCAAAAAACTGTTGTTTGTAATATGCCGTTATACAAAAACATATGTGAGCTAAATATTCTCATTACGAAAAAAAAAAAAAAAAAAAAGTCGCAATGTATGTGTACAAAACAAACCATATCTCGTACAAATATACTTAAGAATTAAATATGTGTGTAAACCACGGCCGTAGAAGAACAGGTCTTGACACTCGCCTGGAAACTTGACCCTCTTGTTGTTTGGCTGTAGTTCACCAAGTTACCGAGAATATTATGTTTTATTGGCGCTTCAGTTAGGACGGTCGGACTAAATCCGCCCACTAAGATAAACAATTTATCAAAACGTATTTTTTTTTATCAATTTACGAAATACTTTCTTCAGTCACAAATTTAAGAGAAGGCTCCAGTAATCTTTATAAATTTAACAATGGAAAAAAGTTGTCGGAGTTTGAGTCCGACCGCCCTAACTGAAGCGCCAATAAAACACAATATTTTCGGTAACTTGGTGAACTACAGCCAAACAACAAGGGGGTCAAGCAAAATACATTGTTAGATATACAAGTGTCCAGACCTGTTCTTCTACGACCGTGGTGTAAACTGTACACCGTAAGCATTCCTTTTTTTAAATTCCAGTTACGAAGGTCTGCAGGCACATACTGTCCGAACGCCAGTTCTGAGTGTGGCGTGTATGCATTTGTCTTCGTAAGTTTGATGTACGCTACAGTAACACAGAATCAAACACGCCCTAACTTACGACGGTACAACGGCTAGTAATAGCATGTGCGTCGCATGATATTGGGCCTCGTTGTATTATTCATGTACACGACGTTCCAAGAAAATGGTAACTGAAATGCAATGTGCACATAATATAACCAATAGTACATTGTCCTTTAGCCAATAATCCCTCTTCCAGTGTTACTCAGTTTCTACTGTAACAAAATACATTATCACATTACTACAAATAGACTATTAATAGAACATATATTACTTTTAGTTACTATTTAAAAAAAAAAACCTGTATTTACGTGCGAAAAACACATATAGGCCATTCACGATAAAGTGAGCACTGAACATATTTTTAATTAATTAAAAGTTCTGCTGAGTGCTCAGTTTATTGTGAAAACGTAGTAGGTACAGTCTGATCAGGTAAAAATAAGCACTGCTTTCAAGTTTCTGTAAGCCATTATGCCGCCATCTTTACTATGTTAAACACGATAACATCCATGTACCTTAAAATTAGCGTAAACATTTCACAACTCTCAAAACTTCACTTGCATAGCCCCAATAAATACATTTTTGATAATTATAAATGTTGGGAAGTGCGCACTTTGAAGTGAATCACCTATATAATCCTACTCGATAGTATTGGTCACGTGACTGAATCTGCTCAGCCGCTGGATGCTTAATGAGCGGACATAAATCCGCCTTTTAAAAAACTACGGTAAATTCTGCGGTAGTTTCGTCACCGATCTGGCAGACCTATGTTATGAGACCAGGTTATAACAGTGCAGAATGTCAATTTGTGCAGGTACAATAATATGGCATTACAATTGTGTATTAGTAATGTACACACTACAAAAATGCAAGTACTAACCACCAAATTTTACACAGCAACACGTGCAAAGTGGAAAAAGTACTCTGGCACATAACGGCTGCTTTTTGCATTAATAGAAGGTGCAACTGAATTTAAAATGTTAAAACGTATCTGTTTAGAAGGCCTAGTAACTTAATTATTAAGTATTTAATTTCTTCCCTCCACACCTTAACTACGTTTTCTGGCTACATTGATACTTGATAAACTCCTAAAATGTACTAATAACGCCTTTTTATGTACACATGACGGGAGTCTGCATTTGTTTACGTTATGCGCGGGATTTCCTGTGTATCATCTGCTGCCGGCTATCTATCTTGCACCCAAGCAGGGTAGATCTGGGTGGATATGACAACGAGATCGAGTTGGATATTCAGAGATCTTGCAGGCCTGTAGATATTACCGCGTGAGGTTCTTGTTCGATTTTAGAGTTATATCTACGCTATCGAGTAGATGCAACGTGATTTTCATAAGTGCCTGTATAGAGTGTGTGTGGCAGATCCAGCTCTAGGTTTGGGGTTTTGGGGGAAGCATTTTCAAAAAGAACCAATCTCACAGTTCATGTCAAAGAACCCCCCCCCCCCCTTTTCAAGATTTTTTTTTCTTTTCAAAGTGCAAAATAGAGAGCATACCACTTAAAAAAAAGTGTAATATTTTACATATGAACTATATATAAACTATAAAAAGGGGTCCGGGGCCTCCCTGCATCCGCGCGAGTGTATGTACGTGTGTGTGTGTAACATGTGCAGTTCTGGTCGGCGTACGTGCCGTGTGGCTCGCAGTACCTGGACTCTGTGCAGCTCACCTTGGAGCAGATAGATGTCATACGTCGTCTGGTAGACAAGTATCCCTCACACATGGTGCTGGCGACTACAGCCGACGGTAAGTACACACACCAAACAACGAATAACTACATAGTTTCTTTGTTTATGTTTGTTTGTTTGTTTTATTTGCCATTCTTTGAGATACAAAAAAGGTGCTATAGAATTCGTCATACATCATATTTACAAAACAATAGAATTCGTCATACATAATATTTACAATACAATATTTACAACAAATAAAATACAAGGGTTGCACGTGGTATGTGAACTAGAAAAAAAAAAGTTTTCCAAAAAATACACAAATAAGGTGACAAATATGTGATCAATCATTGCCAAGTTTGAAAGACAAAAATGTACAGACATAGAATTATTATCCTATATACACTCATGCATTATAAATGAAACAGTTGAAAAAAAAATCTTCACTACAAGAAATCAGGAGGCAATGTCCTTAACTCAGTTCATTTTGCAGTTAAGTATTCTTATACACTGTAGAATGAGTTTCTTAAAAGGAAATCAAACAGCTTCTTTTTGAAATTCCTAGTGTATGTGATATTTTTTTGTTGTCTGGTAGTTTATTATAGAACCTAATGCCCACGATATTTACTGTCTTAAGTGAATAAGCTTTGTTTACAGATTTTATATGGAAATTTGATTTATTTCGAGTGTCGTAGTGATGTACTTGAGTATTTGTACAATATTTATTTTTATTTTTGTTTATGTAAAGCACTGTTTTATATATGTACACACAAGGAACTGGAAGTGGGGGCTGAAATGTATCCCCTTGGAACAGGGGCGTCATTTCAGGTTTTTCTTGGGGGAAGAGGGACCAAGATTTATTTTGGCAACAGTGACCTTGTTGCATCTATTTTTATTAATTAATCACGTATATTAGAAACTTTAATAATAAACCTTCAGTTTTGTGTGCTTAAGTTAGCAATATTTAAATAACAAAATACAAAAAATAAGTTTTATACACTTAAAATTCTAAATCCGGGGGGGGGGGGGCATTTGCCACCCCCTGCCCACCCTAAATGACGCCCCTGCCTTGGAAAGGTAACGTTTCAGACTTTTGATGGCAGTAGTGTAGCTGGGTAGAAACTGGAAAGGTATCCTTTCCGATTTCTTAAAAAGTTTTAGTTTTAATGCCAATACGGACTGGAAAGATATCCCCTCGGAAAGGTTACCTTTCAGGATTTTCTGTACAACGTCACAATTGAAAATGAACTAACTGGAAAGGTAACCTTTCCAATTTCTTAAAAATGTGTCTTATTTTGTGCTATAAAATCCTGAAAGATATCCCCACTGGAAACATATCTCAAAATGGCTGCCAGACAACTGATGTGTAGTTACAAGTACGTAAATAGTTCCTCAGTTTCTTACCAGGTGGCACTGGCAGCTGAAAGCACAGCTAGGAGCATCACACGTTTTCTTTCTGCACGTTATAAGAATGTTAAAGACGAGAAACTGTGGAATGCGTACCACATAATAAAAAATGTATTTGTGTTGTGTAAAAAC
Organism: Medauroidea extradentata; assembly: GCA_003012365.1. Taxonomy (NCBI): domain Eukaryota; kingdom Metazoa; phylum Arthropoda; class Insecta; order Phasmatodea; family Phasmatidae; genus Medauroidea; species Medauroidea extradentata. The sequence goes on along the minus strand of PNEQ01093506.1, from coordinate 68,069 downwards.
TATGTGGATATGCGGCCTAATTAAGTAAATACGACAGTAATAAGACCTTATTCACAATTTTCCATTTGAAAAATGTTAACTTATTACCTCCTTATAAAATTTAATAGATTAGGCCTACAAAAACAATTAAACAATATACCTCGTGTATTTCGTAGAAGCAGATAAAACATATGTTGTGATTAACAAATCACAAATAATTTATAATGATGCCTACCCGAATAAGGATTTTCTGTTTCGTGAAAATTAATCATCATGTCAACTCTGCAATTTTTTCATTAAGAGGCTGAGGCAAGTTTCATACAATTAATGTTTTACTATTGTGATGATGTTTATTGCACGGAAATTTCGTGTACACATAAAAAACGGAAAGGAAAAAAAATGATCATGATGAGTGAGGTGAATTTCGACGAGTGAAACGATAGTGCTCGTGACGATTAATGTTTCTTTTTCAAGTATGAGCATACATAATGAAGAAACAACGTATATGTACACTATATACTTAAGAAATATAAAAAACAAAATTAAAACTGTATGGTACACACATCTCTTCTTTACATTTTCAGTCAACAACAAACACCCCATGCACTTCAGGTAGGTACATTCTTGAACATCTCCGCGTAATAATTGGGTTAAAGAACTGCAACTTGGGACGTCGAAGACGCCTCTACTGTTAATCCTTCGTGTTGGATTAATGCCCTGTATGGATTCCTCCCAATGGTAATTTTTTTTTTTTTTTTTTTTTTTTTTTTTTTTTTTTTTTTTTTTTTTTTTTTTTTTTTTTTTTTTTTTTTTTTTTTTTTTTTTTTTTTTTTTTTTTTTTTTTTTTTTTTTTTTTACCACTTCAAAAATTTCATAGACTTCGTCATCGCACCTATTGTCATTAAAACTTTGAATAACTCCGTGAAACACCCAGTTATATTTCCAAGGCTTCCACGATTCTGAAAGTATATATATTCACTATAAAATTTTTATATGACTACTGTGGCAAAACGGACAAAATAATCTTATCCACTGTTAATGCTTGTCATAAGCACTTGATTTGTTTAAAATAATTATCAAAGTCTCTTATGACCTCAATGCCGATGAGTCATAATGCCGACTTCCCTCCGTACACACCTTACTTACTGCATGCATACATTTATTTACTGAACAAACAAAAATAATGATGACCAGAACAAGTAATGCAAACCGTGGCGTTACTTTGCTCCACTTTTTTTTTTGGTGCAAAGTAGCCCCCATAGGGGCACATTAGCCCCGGTTTACGATATATGTATATATTTTTTTTTTCACGTATATTGGGTATAAATAGGGGAATTAAACAACAGATCAACCGAACATATACCGGGTGGAGCTATCCACCACCAATTTGTTTTAAACCAGATCGGACACCTCAAAATACACAAAATTAAACTTTAAAGACTGGTAGAGCGAAACAATAACATAGGGGTAGCGAGAGGTAAACATGGTTAAAATAGGAGAATGGGATCCTTTCGGGGAATGCAAGTATTTCTTATAGTATACATATAATTACTTTTTAACCAAAATGTAAATATGCACTGTTACTTAGTCATTAGGCCAAAATAGTACCTATCAGGAGTAATTAATTAAATAAAGGCAAATACCAAGAAAGTCGTGTTCAAAACAACTCTGTATTAACTCAAATAATTTACAAAAGTGCAATTCTTCAGCTCGTACAATGAGCAAACAGTTTTACAATAAATGGCCCCAAATTTTTTACAATTACAATATTATTTGTGATAACTTCAAAACAAACGAGGGACGGTTTCTGCCACGGAGGGAAACACAAAATTTTATCTTTAAAATTCATAAATTCATACTTATTAGGGATTTGAGTAGCAACTGCAAATTAAACACAAGGTTACTTTACTTAGGAACACATTACTCTACGAATAGAAAAAAAAAAGGGGGGGGGGGTCAGAAATACAACTTGGAGACTGACTGACATTACAATAAAGTGACTCTGTATGACTACATACATGTGCCTCTCAGCTCGGACCTACTTTTCTACTAACACACAAATAGGCTACTTAACTGATCACGTTTTGTACCGAAGTCTCTCGGGGTTCCTCCAACCCTCAGCCTCGACGAAGGAATCAATCAGTCAAAGACCAATTGGTGAAGGCGGAAGACACACGGCTAATCTATCTGCCCTCTGCCATCCGTCTGCTATCTCCTATCTGTCCTCTGATATCTCCCTCGAAACGTTTCACGACAACTACTTTCATAACTTCAGGCTCGAAAACACTTCCTGTATGTTCAAACGACTGCGCACGTGGTCAAAAAAAAAAACATTAACGTTCAACGAAAACCGATGGGAGTGTTGCTGTTGTTCCTCCAGAACATCTGCGCAGCGCTGAAGTACCAACATTCCATGACTGCAAACCTGGATGACGTCAAGCCTGCCAACTTAAACAGGATGTTTTCTCGGGCTTCTACCGAGAAGCAATCAGGGGAAATCAAAGGACACAGCATTAACTAGCCTGCACGTGGTCCACGAGTACAGTAAACAAAAACATAACTCATCAGCTGTTGTTTCGCTGGGCGCTCAGTGACGTAACTACATGCAGGTGTACAAAGTGCCAGACGCACTCACAAACAAGGCGTCAAGAAAAGACACTACTTCACTAGAATGCTACAAAGAAAATAACACCACGTGTGTTATGTACAAAGTTACTTTTAAATCTTACATTACCCGGCTCTACTCGGAATAGGAGCGGCCTACGTGAGCTGTATCACGTCCGTGCCATGAAACAATCGCCTATCTCAGGCATAACATGTCGATGTATTAGGGGGGAAATTAGACAAAAACTGTAAAATACAACTAATGATACACAGCCGCTATTATTAAAAGGCTAGAATTCAACTAACACTAAAGTGAGTAATTATTTAAAACTGGGATCTAAACATAAAAATGATTGTATCTTAACAATATATATATATATATATATATATATATATATATATATAAAAAACAGAAAAATCACTTCGTGACTATATATATACACATATATAAATAACCTATCTCCAAAGTTAACGTCTGAGACCGCAATAAATAATATTTTTTATGTATTATTGTTTCTTAACCAGATGTTCTTCAAATCTGCTCAGTTTATCGCAAACCTCCTATAGTCTGCATTAACATACTATAATTTGGCAGTAGGCAAATGTATTTAAATAGAAAATAAAGTGTGTGGTTTATACGGTTTGTGACAGTAGTTTTTACTTTATTTTTACAGTTATCAAACAATTGCAATTTAGCCAACTTCACCGTAGACAATCTCAAAACCATCCCAATTTTTGTATTATAGACTGTCCAAAAAGAAAACAAAAAAATGTTAATGTATCAACATTTTATTAAGTATACTTTACAACAGTCTGAAATCTTAACCAGGCTGTGTACGTATTAATAAAGCATTTTACAGTTTACAGAAACAAATATACGTCAAGGGAAAAAAAATCATAGTTTTTTACCATATATTTCCTTACTTGTTCGTTTGATTACTGGGTAAACTTATAAAAGCAAGTTGAAAGCTAGTGATAAATCGTTTTTTTTTCTGAAAAGCACAGATAGCTTGAGCTGTTTTATGTTTGTTTTTTCTCACATATGGGATCGCAACGCAAGTAATTCTGCGGGCCCACACATCATCTGTATCCACTCTCTCTTTCTTTTAATTTACATATTCACTTTGCTCGACACTGTTTACCATCTAACAGTATAAATAGATTAGATATATAGTAAGGTTTGTTTAGGTTAGGTTAGATTGGGTTAGGTTAATATTGGACAAGTTAGTTTTAGGTTAAGTAAGAGAGAGAGAGTGAGAGATTTTAGTAAGCGCTTAAGGCTGTCTGGCTCGACAAGGGCATTGCGTCAAACTAGCTTAATATTTGTATATTTTCTTGGATGGTCGTTAGACACCTCTTCCACTGTGAGTCCAACGGCAAGCAATGGGACACATGATACGTGCGAAGATTGTGCTGATACCCCGTTCCTTCCTCGAACTGCGAAGTGGAGGCGTAGTACCGACAGTCTGGCCAACAAACACAGAATTCTAGTATATATGAAGAGAGTGAATGTGCGAGTGAATAAGTTATTTAGTAAACTATATTCAAGGACCTAAGCTAGTGCAGCATGCATAACAAGACAACTCGCACAGTTTGAAGCAAATGCTAAACAGCTGTGCTTATCTATAAACAACTCACAGCTTTTCTTGCTTTTATTAAAACGTCATCGAAATGATACAACCAACAGATTGTGTAAAACAAAAAAAAAAAACAAAAAAAAATGTAAAAAGTATTTAATATTGAGCATTCACCTTTGCAGTAGTATTGAAAAACGTATCAGCTTTTTTTATGGCAAATTATAGCTTGCGAGTAGTAAAACACAAATTTGTATGTGTATCTTGCTCTGTGCCTGCTCAAGACTTACTTCTCACTTATTTGCTCTGAAAATTTTACAGTCGCAAGACTGGTTTTATGCCGTATTACAAATAATGTGTACTTTCTTTATGTGAGGTGATTAATTATTTTCATAGTAAACTTGTCGCTGTATCGTTTGTTTACATGACTTATAGGTTAGCTAAAGTAACAGAGAAGTGCCCAATTATAAATATCTTTTAAAGTGTAAAACAGTTAAACAGTGAAGTTCCTTTTAAGGCCATGCTAGGGAGTTTTACAGTGCTTAATGAGGCCGTGTTCTGGAAGGTTGGGGTTGTGTCCTAAGTGCTTACCAAAATGAACTCTAGACAGTTAAGAATAATTTGACATTTTTAATTGCGAAAGTAACAGTTTCATGCATTTACAAGGACGGCAGTGTATTTTCGGCTTCTATAATTAGGATTTTGATGAGTTAGGGACTCTTATGCTAGCTATTATTCTAATGATTTTCTTCTTCTGTCCACACCACGTAAGAATTCCATTATTTGATAGATCATAAAAAAGTAGGACAATGTAAACAAAAACATTATGTATCCTTCCACCACCATGTGCTTTCCAGCTGACAACCGAAACATGTCAACAGTTAAGGTATATTATGATTGCATTAACACCCAAAGTGTGTTGTGATTTTCTTTGGATTATTATTTTTTTTTTAAGATCTCAGACAAATAATTTATTTTCAATACTATCTTCACATTAATCTTACTAGTGTTAGGTGGGCAATGTTAATGGAATTATTTCATATTACAGCAATGGATAGCCTACTACAATTATTGAAAATTTAACATTTTTTTTGTATATTTTCCTAGGCATGATCAAAATTTTAACATTTAATGACGTTGCCAAAAATAAACAAACATGTATGGGCAACTTATGTTTTCTATTTGACATCTAAAAAGATTCAAAAATTGTAGCTTATTTGGTTGCAACAAAACTGAAGTTGTAAGAGTTTATGACAGTGCAAGCAAACATATTTAAAGTAAAATAATAAATAAAATAATTCATGCAAGCATTATTACAATTATTTGTCGTGTTGCCTTCAATTTGGTTCTACACTATCAGATAATAAAGCCGTATAAGCCTAGTTTAAGTTTCCAGTTGTAGACTGTTAAACAAACTTACATTTTGTTGTAGGGCCTGCCTTCGAAATATCAGTGTTATTATAGTCACGTGACTATACACTATATAGCCAAAATTTGTGCTCCCATAACCTAAACGGAAATAATATACAAACAAAAAGCGTAAGTATTAAACAAATATGGGTAGGCCTAATTACCCAGATCAGCTTTAAATCATTTTGTTGTTTAACACATATCATTAAACAGGTACACTTTAACGACCGGGAAATATACAGGCGTACGTCTTCTGGCCGTTTATTTTGGTAATTGTAGGCCTAAATTTTTGCAGCTGACAGGCACAAAATCTCACGTGGACTTTATAATAACCACTTACTTGATTTAAAAAAACATGGACTTTTTCTTACAAAAAGAATTTATTGAGTCGGCGACTTGAAAAAAGCATGTTTACATATAGGACTACAACATGAACCGTAAGTATTCACCAACAAATTCTGTTAAAATAAAAGTTGGGTAAAATTTTTTATAAATTTTATATAGCACTTTACTCTGGACGGATTACCTACTATTTATTTAGCGAGTGTTTTTGTAGACATGCCAGCTGAAGTTAACTGTCTTCCGAATCACGTCTTAATATCCCGTTGTTGTTGGCGATTACACGTCGCGTATTTTAATCCCTGCATTGCAATATATTACAATTACACACATGCACAAAATATTAAAATAACGCCGTACAAGAATCTCAAAACGTACCGAACACACGAGAAGCTCAAACACTCGCAACGCAAATCGCCGCTCTTTATTTTGGTTGCCGGACGTCATATCTCAGTGGCGATTACAGACTGGGTTTTATAATCACTGCATTACAATATATTAAATATATGCACAGAATAATACAGTACCACATTATAAGAATTTCCAACACACGCGAATACGGTAACTTTTCACACTAGCCAATGGCCGTGCTTTGTTTTGGTTTCAGGTCAACTGATAACGATGCGGTTGTTTGTAAATTAGTTATAAAATTACGCGATTTGAATAGAATAAAATAGTTAACTGACTAATGCTGGATACGAAGCCGTTTTATTATATTACGTTTCCTCCAAAATGCTTACTTATTTTTCATATATAATATACACTACTTTCAACGTCGGCGATGGAAGT
>PNEQ01093506.1:27272-61274 GCA_003012365.1 Medauroidea extradentata | reverse complement strand
ATTTAAATGGTTGCCACGTGTCTGGCGCGTGTTAAAAATATTGGTTGCATCGGCTGTCAAAATATGAAATTCTTACATGTAAAGTACTTTCTTACTGGTGTATTGAAGAATAAATTTATCAACACCGAGCAGTTTAATTATTTGTATTGTATAGTTTGTACGCAATTTTCTATATATGTATCCTCAAAACGTAGAACGTTCTAAACATAAGCTTGTAATGAACCAATTGAGACAAGGTAACAGGCTTGTTAGTATATCAGCTGAGTGACTAAATGGCTTCAATCATGCGGTAAAGACGAGTGAGATATCATTTTATTCAGTATTTCCTGTAGAATACGAATATGCTAACTCAGGAATCGAAATCGCTGGCTTTCATATAGTATTTTAAATAAAAGTAACAACATTGAAATTTCGCTTTATGCGTTATAATATTCGTAACCTACACAAAAACAAAACTGAAGAAAATAACTCCTCACTCGTCTTTACCGTAGAACTCATGGCATTTTCGTGAGAATCTGGCTCTAGCTGATAGATCGGGCGCTGCAAATAATCCCTGTCAGTTTTGGTAACATGAGTTGCCACTTCTTGTCCTCTCATAACTGCTCCTGCTCCGCGTTCACTCAACGTACTGGGGATAGAAGCAACATATCTCCACAAGCAGAGGTCCTGTTTTCGTCGGGTAAAAAAATTGAAGTTATTTAGTTTTAATCACTGTTTTTACAGGATAATAATTATTCCAGAAATGTTCCGATTGCAACATGCTATACAGCATGGTAAGGAACAAGTCTAAGACATGGTTTTATGTGTTATTCATGCTGCATTACTCTACTACAATTAACTAAATCATTAAAAAAAGGTTAATTTTCCAGATTTTTTGCTTAGCAAAGTTAAAAGATTTTTATATACGTCAAATGTATTAGACAATTATACGACTTTACGACACCTACTTCCGAAAACTGTACACTTTAACTTCATTCCTTTCCTCAATAATGTTCAATAACGGTAGGCCTACACATGTTTCTCGCTGTTTAGCATACCGTACCGAGCACCCTTAACATCGAGGTCATCAGCTCTAGTGAGGGGTGACATGAAGTGAGTGTGGAGCAGCGCCGGAATGAAAGGGCGGGGAAACGGGAAATCCCCGAGAAAACCAGCCGACCAACGGCATCGTTCGGCACGATTCCCACATGCGAAAATCCGGGGACCAACCCCGTCGGGAATCGAACCAGGATCGCCTTGGTGGGAGGTGAATGGTCTGATCCTTCGGCCACCACGGACCCCAGGTAAGCTAGAATTGAATACTTTTAGACTCGGTATGTTAAGGTGACGTTTATAATGTAAGGGGTTTGTTTAAGTTCGGATTGATTATAATAGAACATATATGCTATGTTAAGTTGATGTAGTTAACGTTAGGGTAGGTTAGGTTTCAGTATGTTAAGTTATGGTGAGATAAGGTTAAATTTTGATTGGATAGGTTATTTGCGATAGTTTATGATAACGTAACTTAATTGTAAGGTTAAATTATATTACAGTAAATTGTGTAAGGTAATTTTGTGTATGTTAAAATTAGGTTAGAATAGGTTTTGCGTGTCAGTGCAGGATGGAAGAAGTTAGAATAGGCTAGTTCAAGACATTGCGAGTTATTACAAGTCGCGGCAATTCATTATAAATCCTGGCAATTCATTACAAGTCATGGCAATTTATTATATGTCATGACAAAGGCACATGAACCCAAAGCAAGTTACTTAAGTTTATGGCGAGTCGTAGAAAACCGAGGAGAGTAGATAAAAGTCAAGTGGCATATAATGGTAAGCCTTGAAAATTATTCAGTGCATAATATAAAAAGTCGTGCAATACCTAAAGGGTAATGGAAAACCATAGTTAGTCATAACAAGTCCAAGCAATTATAACACTTCATGGCAAGTCATAGCAAGGAATAGCATGTAAAAAGTCATGAAATATCATAAAAATTAGAAAATATAAATAGTCATGGCAAGTACACGCCAATCATTGAAAGCCATAGCATGTCATGGATAGTCAAAAAGCAATAGATTATAAAAAAATTTACTGCAAGTCATAATGAGGCATAGTAAAGCAAAACAAGTATTTTAAGCCACAAGTTATAGAAAGCCATAAAAAGACATGGGAATTCATAACAAGCCAATGAAAGAAATTACAAGTCACAAGTCATGGAGAACTGTAGTTATTTGATTGAATTCATGGCAAGTCGTGGTAAGTCATCGCAATTTAAGTCAAATCATTGCATCTCAAGAAGTACACACAGTAACCCAGAGTAAATCAGGATAACAAAAGGAAACTCTGGAAAACTGAGGGATATCAGACCAACTAAGGGCAACTCGGCGCAACTCGTTGCAACTCAGCATCATGCAGTACAACTCTGAACAATTCAAAACCACACAAGAACACTTAGTGCAACTTTGTGCAACAAAATGCAGCTTAGTGCAACAAAGTGCATTTTAGTGCAACAAATTGCAATTCAGATCAACTTAGTGCAACAAAGTTCAACTTAGTGCAACGTAGTGCAACAAAGTAAAGCTTAGTGCAACAAAGTGCAGCTTAGTGCAACAAAGTACATATTAGTACAACTTAGTGCAACAAAGTGCAGCTTAGTGCAACTTAGTGCAACTAAGTGTAAACTGTGGAGAAGTTCGAGTTAGATCAGAGGTTAGGAAAGGTTGGGTTAGGTTAGGTTGGGTTAAAGTAGGTTCGGTTAGGTTAGGTTGGGTTAAAATAGGATCGGTTAGGTTAGGTTGGGTTCGGTTAGGTAGGGTTGGGTTACATTGGGTTGGGTTGGGTAAGGTTGGGTTGTGTAAGGTTATGTTGGGATAGGTTGGGTTGGGTTAGATTGGGTTAGGTTACATTGGGTTAGGTTGGGTTGGGTTAGGTTGTGTTGGGTTAGGTTAGGTTGGGCTAGGAAAGTATAAGTTGGGTTAGGTTTGGTTACATTGGGTTGTGTTAGGTTAGGTTGGGTAAAGTTACATTGGGTTAGGTTAAGTTGGGTTCGGTTGGTTGGTTAGGTTGTGTTGGGTTAGGTTAAGCTGGGTTGGGTTAGGTTTTGGTTAGGTTGTGTTAGGTTAGGTTTGGTTAGGTTGTGTTAGGTTGGGTTAGAATAGTGCAACTTTGCGCAACAAAATGCAGCTTAGTACTTCGAAGAGCAGCTTAGCACAACAAAGTGTAGCTTAGTGCAACAAAGTACAGCTTAGTGCAACCAAGTGCAGCTTAGTGCAGCAAAGTGCTACTTAGTGTAACAATGTGCAACTAAGTGCAACAAAGTGCAACAAAGTGCAGCTTAGTGCAACAAGGTGCAACTTAGTGCAACAAAGTGTAGATTAGTGCAACAATGTGTAGCTTAGTGCCACAAAGTACTACATAGTGCGACAAAGTGCAGCTTAGTGCAGCTTAGTACCACAAAGTGCAGCTTAGTGCCACAAAGTGCAACTTAGTACAACAAAGTGCAACTAATTGTAAATTGAGAAAAAGTTTGAGTTAGATCTGGTTGGGTTAGTTTAGGTTCGGCTAGGTTAGGTTGGGTTGGGTTAGTTTAGGTTGGGTTAGGTTAAGTTACGTTTGGTTAGGTTAGGTAAGGTTGAGTTAGGTTGGGTTAGGTTACATTGAGTTAGGTTTGGTTGGGTTAGGTTGGGTTAGGTTAGGTTGGGTTAGGTTAGGTTAGGTTAGGTTTGGTTTGGTTAGGTAAGGTTGGGTTAGGTTAGGTTGTGTTAGGTTACATTGGGTTAGGTTAGGGTGAGGTTTGGTTAGGTAAGGTTAGGTTAGGGTGAGGTTTGGTTAGGTTAGGTTAGGGTGAGGTTTGGTTAGGTTAGGTAAGGGGTTAGGTTGGGTTGGGTTTTTTTACGTTAGGTACAGTTAAATTGGTTTGGGCTAGGTTAGGTTAAGTTGGGTTAGGTTTGGTTACTTTAGGTTGGGTTATGTTAGGTATAGGTTGGGTTAGATTGGATTGGATTAGGTTACATTGGGTTAGGTTAAGTTGGGTTAGGCTGTGTTGGGTTAGGTTAGGTTAGGTTTGGTTAAATTAGGTTTGGTTGTGTTATGTTAGGTTTGGTTATGGTTAGGTTGGGTTGGTTTAGGTTTGGTTACATTGGGTTGGGTTTAGTTATGTTGGGTTGAGTTAGGTTAGGTTACGTTGGATTTGATTTGGTTGGGCAGGTTGGGTTAGGTTACATTGGGTTAGGTTAGGTTGGGTTGGGTAAGTTTGTGTTGGGTTAGGTTAAGTAGGGTTAGGTTGCATTAGGTTACATTTGGTTAGGTTGTGTTAGGTTAGAATAGTGCAACTTCGTGCAACGAAGTGCAGCTTAGTGCAACAAAATGCGGATTAGTGCAACAAAGTGTAACTTAGTGCAACAAAGAGCAACAAAGTTCAGCTTTGTGCAACTTAGTGCAGATTAATGCAACTTAGTGCAACAAAGTGTAAATTGAGAAGAAGTTTGAGTTATATCTGGTTGGGTTTAGTTTAGGTTGGGTTAGGTTATTATAGGTTGCGTTAGGTTTTAGTAATGTAGGGTTAGGTTTGGTAAGGTTACATCGGGTTAGGTTCGGTTAGGTTGGGTTGTGTTCAGTTAGGTTGGGTAAGGTTAGGTTTGTTTGGGCTAGTTTAAGTTAAGTTGAGTAAGGTTTGGTAAGGTTGGGTTGTGTTAGGTTAGGTTTGGTTAGATTGGGTTGTGTTAGGTTAGGTTATGTTAGAATATATTGTGTTTGTATTAGATTGTGTTAGGCTAGGTTAAGTTAGAATATATTGTTGTATTAGATTGTGTTAGGCTAGGTTGGGTCAGTTTAGTTTAGGTTAGTTAAGGTTGGGTTAGGTTGGGTTATGTTGGGTTAGGTCACATTTGGTTAGGTTGGGTTATGTTGGGTTTTGTCGGGAAAGGATAGGTTGGATTGGGCTAGTTTATGTTAAGTTGGGTTAGGCTTGGCGTTGTGTTGGGTTGGGTTGGATAAGGATGGGTTAGGTTACATTGGGTTAGGTTAGGTTGGGTTAGGTTGGGTTGGGTTAGATTGTGTTGGGTTAGGTTAGGTTAAGTTGGGTTAGGTTAGGTTTGGTTGTGTTAGGTTAAGTTTGGTTAGGTAGTGTTAGGTTTGGTTAGGTTGTGTTATTTTGGGTTAGAATAGTGCAACTTTGTGCAACAAAATACAGCTTAGTGCTTCAAAGAGCAGTTAGTGCTTCAAAGAGCAGCTTAGTGCAACAAAGTGCAGCTTAGTGCAACAAAGGGCAACTTAGTGTAAAAAAGTGCGACTTAGTGCAACAAAGTGCAACTTAGTGCAACAAAGTGCAACTTAGTGTAACTTAGTGCAGCTTAGTGCAACTTAGTGTAACAAAGAATAACTTAGTGCAACAAAGTGCAAATTAGTGCAACTTTGTGAAACTAAGTGCAACTATGTGTAAATTGAAAAGAAGTTTGAGTTAGATCTGGTTGTGTTAGGTTAGGTTGGGTTAGGAGGTTGGGTTAGGTCAGGTTGGGTTAAGGTTAGGTTGGATTTGGTTAGGTTGGATTAGGTTAGGTTGGGTTAGGTTAGGTCCAGTTAGGTAAAGTTGGGTTTGGTTACATTCGGTTAGGTTAGGTAAGGTTGGGATAGGTTAGGTTAGTTTGGGTAGGGCTAGTTTAGGTTCAGTTGGGTTAGGTTTGGTTAGGTTGTGTTGTGTTAGGTTAGGTTGGTTTATTTTGGGTTGGATTAGGTTGGGTTAGGTTACATTGTGTTAGGTTAGCTTGGGTTAGGTTGTTTTTGGTTAGTTTGTGTTGGATTAGGTTAAGTTGGGTTAGGTTTGGTTAGGTTGTGTTAGGTTAGGTTTGTTTTGGTTGTGTTAGGTTATGTTTGGTTAGGTTGTGATAGGTTAGGTTGGGTCAGAATAAATTGGGTTTGTATTGGATAGTGTTGGGCTACGTTGGGTTAAGTTAGGTTGGGTTACATTACTTTGTGTTAGTTTGGGTAAGGTCAGGTAGTGTAAGGTAATGTTGGGTTAAGTTGTGGTATTTTAGGTTAAGTTTGGTTGGTTTGGGAGATATTAAATTTTGGTAGGCTAAGTTAAGTAAGGTGGGGTTATGTTATGTTGACTTAGGTTGGGTTTCGTTGGGTTGGGTAAGGTTGGATTGTGTTAGGTTAAATTGAATAACATTAAGTTATGTTGAAGTTTGTTAAGATAATTTGTGTTAGTTTATGTTATTTTAAGTCAGTTTGGGTTACGTTAGATTATGTTGGAATTTTATAGATCGGATTGGCTTGATTTATGACAGGTTTGGGTGGGACACGATCGGTTTGCTATGTTAGATTTATTGGGTTATATTGCGAATCGTTAGGTTATGTTTGGTTGGGATAGGTTAATATGGGTAAGTTCAACTAATGTTGTTAGGATGTTTTAGATTAGATTTGGTTACTTTAGGATGGGTTGTTTTGGGCGAAGTTGGTCTAGGTTAGGTAAGGTTGGATTATTATAGGTAGAGCCAGTGATTTTTGGTGAAAAGAATTTTGCAACATATAATTTCAATGCCTCACATACACACCTGCAACTCTGGTTCGTGGTTATTGGCAGAATATAATAGGGCAGAGGCGTGGCTCATTTGACTGCACCAACCAGAACAATGTTACCGCGACACCACACGTCCGTGATTTGAGGGTAGGACCCGAGACGCCGAAAGTTAAAAACTTCCTATCACTGACCATGAAGGTGTTCACATAAGGCACTGAAACAAATTGTTGCAGAATTCTTTTCACCAAAAATCACTGGCTCTAATTATAGGTAATTTTAGGTTAGCTGGGTTAGGTTAAGTGAAGTTATGAAAACTTTTGATAGGTTAGGATTGATTACATTAGGTTTGGGTTGTTAGGTTGTATTAGGATAGGATGGTTTAGATTATTTTTGATTAGGTTATGCTGGGATAGTTTGGGTGAGGTTTGGCTAGGTTAGTAAGTTTTGTTAGACTAGGGTAGGTTAGGTTATGTGCGGTTAGATCGTGTAATGTTAGGTTAGGTTACATTAAATTAGATTAAAGAAGGAAAGGTTAAATTTGGTAAGCCATTCTACAGCAAAACAAAACAAGTTATTTTAGGTCATAACAAGCCATGGCAAGTCACGGCTAGTCGTAATAAGTCGTAGAAAATCGAAGTAGTTCGTTGGAAGTCATAGCAGGTTGTATGTAGCAAGTTATTGTGATTTACGCTAAGTCATTACAACATTAGGTAAACGCATTGTAATTCAGTGTAATATAAGGTAACTCAGAGCAATTCAGATCATCCCAGTGCTATAAGGAGAACTCATGGCTATTCAGGTCAACTCAGAGCATTTTAGGCAACTGAGAGCATTTTAGGCAACTGAGAGCATTTTAGGGAAATTCAGATAATTTCAGGGCGACTCAGGGCACTTCAGGATATTGACAGGTTATGTAAGCTCAACTCAAAAATAATTCAGTACCCAGAAACACTTAGTGTACGTTCGTACAACTTAGTGCAACATAGCCCAGCATATTGCAGTTTAGTGCAGCTTTGTAAAACTGATCGAAACTTAGAGAAACATAATTGTAAATTATGGAGGTTATTTTATTGTCAGTTTTTTGCTAAGCATTATTGGGTTAGGTTAAGTTGGGCTAGGTTAGGTTGTGTTACATTATGTTGTGATAGGTGAGGCCTAGACTACATTCGTAATAACACGGTCACAGCAGCAGCCAAACAGCACATAATAGCAAGCTACATTCACGCACAACGTAGAAGTGTCCGAAATTATTTGAGAGACTATATACTGTCTTAAATTGATTAACTTTCCGCTTTCGTAATAAAATAAAATCAAAATGTTCGTTGTTGCTCTTCGTGCGTAAACGATTTAAATAAATAATTACTTTTACACAACTTCATAAATATTTTAATATACTAGCGTGGTATCCGCAATGCTTCTTGATTGATAGTACAGTACAATCAGGAGGCAGCAGCGGAGTGTGTCACATAGGCCTGCATTGTTACAGTGTCACAAGGCGATTCTGGTATCATCCCGGGAGATAACACTTTCAGGTTATTTTGCCTGTTTAGGAATCATACCGGCAAATGCGATTGGCCTGCGGCTTTCTTAAAGCCTATGGGCACGTCAAGGGAAATCCCTCAAAGTACATTACATTTGTAGATTTTCTTGGAAGTTCCTTAGACACCTCTTTCATTGCGAGTCCAAGAGCAAGGGGTATTTTTTGTTTCTCTAAGACAGATCGCATACTACAAATATGTACAGGTATAATTGTTATTCTGTGTATTTAGTTAACTGGTCGACAGGATGCAATAAAAATAAATCAAAAAGCCAAATTAGAGCAAGTACAAAATATCTATCACACAGTTATTTTACAGGGTTTTTAGTTTTTACTGCTTCTTATATATTTTTTTCCTGACAAATATTAGATTGGTTTCGCCTAGTTAGTTCTTTGTCAACAATTCCGTTAAAGTACACAGTCAGCTTCAACTTTTTGTCTCGAAAGAACAATATAATCATAGTAAAACGAATTTAACCACTACTGAAAGACAAATTTCTAATATGTACTCTCTTTTAGGCATAAAAAATAAGTGTCACAACAGTAGTGGAAGTAAGGGATCGTACCTTAAGGGGCATGGAAATGTATAATATCGAGCGGATGACTGGAATACTCAGTCTACAATAAAATATGAACTACTCATCAAAATTCGATTATATTTTTTTCCGAGTATATATATTAACAGCTCGACGACATACCTTTCCATACCCCTCAAAATGACACCACGGACAAAGGTTCAAACTCTTTTGTTTTATAAAATTGCTCTTACTTTAAATGTAATTTTAACGAAAGTTAATGACAAAAACAACCAGAATTCTCACTTTCTACACAACATTTGGTTTTCCATAATCAATTTCCTAATCAATCCCATTATTGTCTTCCGACAGACGCTACTCCTATGTACGAAATGTCACGTTTTACCGGGGTTGCTATAATTATTAGTAGGTACGTTATAATAATTGTTTCTTACAATTTGCGTGTTACTATTAATCTAATAAATTCAAATCAGTGGGGTACGTGAATTGTTTCTTATTTTAAATATAAAAAAATTGATTAGGTACATATTTTGAAGGGTAATCTTTTACCAATTATTATGATACCAATTTAAAAATGTGAAAAGTAATATTGTAGTAGTCAAAATTATGAAGTAGTACATCTCCCAAACATAGTAACGCGGCTGAGATTTGACAACATCGCGTGCTGTAAGCTCTGTACTGCAACCTAAGGTTGGGACGCTCTATAAATTACATTGAGTGGAATTTCAATTTACGGCGAATCCGTTGTTTCGTTGATAACGACTAATAAAACAGTAAAAAATTCCGTTAGAAAGTGAATTGTTATGTAACTGTCTCTGTTTAGTCGGTACAATTCTGAGATATTAAAACAAATATTTTTGCAAGTATTTTAAGAAGTAAAGCCATACACATTCATAATGCACAAGTCACAAGACACATTATAGTCATATTATTTGAATTAAAGCTGTCTAGAGTAGGGAATAATTTCAATTTTTGTTCTCACGAATACAACTAGTAATTCAGTGGCACAGTTATATCTTTTATTTCATAATAAACAATGTTTAAACAAAATACACTGACATTATATGAGAAAATGCTGTCTCCATACAATTAAGTGTAAAATCACCATTTACTTTCGTAGTCTACTGGCAGAAATGTTATTTTATTTTTCGAAGATTAGATTAGAGGATTTGTTTTACCAGCTGTTACAAATAGTGTGGTTTCATTTAACTGATGCGATCAAAATTTATTTGCAGATTCTGGATAGAGCAGTTTTAACAGATTGAATCAGTGAAAAGTCACTACGAACTAGTGAACATTCGTATATTTCAATTAATAGTGTACTTGTACTGTATACGTTCCACACTATGCCACTAAGTATAGTCGCTTTAATTTGAACCCTTCGGTTTCACACAACTTAAATATACTCACTCAATATGTCCAGACTGAACATGTACCATAACGAAAGTATTAAATCTTCGATTTTATTATTTTCAAAACCCGTTCCCAATTTTCCTAAAATTGGTATATATATATATATATATATATATATATATATATATATATATATATATATATATATATATATATATATATATATATATATATATATATATGTTAGTATTGTTTTTGAGAATTCTAATTTTCAGCTTAGAATCTGCAAAGTCACATAAATGCTATTACTTATGACACACTGCAGCAAAATGTTTCAATAAATTTTCCTCGACCTTTAAGTTATCGCCATTTATAATAAGCTACATATATTCAGAAAAACAAAACACTGCTTTTTTAAAGTGATTTATGAGTGCTGTTACTAAACGGACAAGTGACAAATAATATTTATTTTCACACGAATGTGTATAATTAATATATTTATTTTATTTTATTTTAAGTGCCCTCCAACAATTAGTAGAGGAGCACTTTTTAAGGCCTCGCTTATTTTATTTAAAAAATACCTCACCTTGTGTGGATTTTATAGGTATAAGCAAGATGGCGGTTATCAATTAAAATACGTATGGCATCATGGGAAAACCGACCTGTTTTATGATTGACCACGATTTCCACTGCCGATCTTAAGAAGTAAGCAGTAAAAATTTAATTGTGCATGCTTCGGTTCAGATCAATGTGACGGAAACATATGTAAGGCCTACTGCTTAAGTCTAAATGCATAAATTTTTAACTGTGTAAAACCTTCAACATTACTAAAGTTAAAGTTAATTCTACTACGGGCTAGAGAGAAAATGAATTTTCTTATGGGAGAGTTTGGCAGAGGGAAAATTTCTGCCGCTAGTTTCGCTGCTATCGCTAAGGGGCCAGGGAAATTCAAAACTGAAGTGAAATTAAATTTAAATTTATTTGAAAATGACATAAGTCATTTAACTTAATTTTGAAGTTAAAATAAATCAATTTCAATTTTAAATTATCAAATTTACGTAACTTAAAATTTATGAAAGCTCTGTGATTGATCAGTTTGAATTCATTACCGAAACCAGCGCTCAAGTGGCAGGAATTGTCCCTGTGACAAACGTTTAACACAGTTCTTTCTAACCTTACTTGAGTGTAGCGAGACATAACATGTAAGTGTCAGTTGTATGCGGCAGGTGCGAGACAGCGGCGTAGTGTAGTGTTGTAATGTTGGCAGGCATAGAAGAGGCGCACAAGTCAGGTCGTGTGGCAAGCCTGATCGGCGTGGAGGGCGGCCATTCTCTGGGCAGCAGCCTCGCAGTGTTGAGGATGTTCTATCAGCTGGGCGCGCGATATATGACCCTCACACACACGTGCAACACACCTTGGTGAGCTCATGTATACACGCACAAGTGTTCCTCTGTTATGTACTACTTGTCAATACAAGATTTTGTCAAACTGCACTTCTACACTTCACCGAAAAAAAAAATATATATATATTTATATATATATATAGTTGCAGGTACCATACTTGTGTTAAAATAGGGATAACAAAACAGTTTGGTTGTTAGTACTACTCTGGACAGTTCCTTCAACAATCTGTTTTGTAGAAGACAAAGAGCCTTGTTGCTTTCACAAACCAGATGGTAACTTCTACAAATCAGATTGTTGAAGGAACTGTCCAGAGTAGTACCAACAACCAAACTGTTTTGTTGTCCCTATTTTAACAGAAGTTTGGTACCTGCAACTATACTCTTTTTTCAGTCGAGTAATCCTCACATCTGTTAGAGGAACAGCAAAATGATATGAGGCTATTGGGATCAAAAGAAGCAGTCTCCATTTATTAGCGAAATAGAGACAACCTCCAAAATTTTAGTTAAAATATCTAATTAATAGGGACCCTGTTTTTTCGCGAAACTAATTTTGCCTCACTTTGTTTCCGTGCACATCTGCAGTTCTGCTTCGTGGTCAGCGATTGGATATTTTAACTGTCACGAACCATGAGATTCCACAGGCAAATCACAGACGTGTGGTGTTGCAGGAAAGTTTTTGTAATTGGCTCAGTCAAATGAGAGAGTACTTACAAGGTTTTGTCCGCGTCCTTCCGTGGTCATCGCACTTCCAACCCCTCCTGCGTCGCCATTTAGAAAGGTCTTCCCGCCACAACTGTCATTAAATAATTGAAGACCTCGGGGATTAATAATGATAACCATCATTCCTCAAGTTTGCAGCTTAGGCGTAATTAAGTATGTCAAATCTGGACAAAAGCGTTTCATAAATTTATAATTTATTATGTGGTTTAAAATATACTACCAACGTATTTTGTATTTAAGTATTCCTTTTAAATTTAAGGATAGAAATTGTTTACATTGGCGGTCTTACAATGTGGGTTATAATTATTTATCTCCGAGGTCTTCAATTCACACTGAAGAACAGTGCCACCAGCAACGTCAAAATAAAAAAAAAGTATTGAATGCTGTTTTAGGACATATGCTGACGTTGGCCATTCCACTTCTTTTCAGTGTGAATTGTTTAATTTATCAAGGCCAGTCGGTTTTTATTTCTTGTGTAAAACTATTTTATGCACGTCTGAGCTTTGTCATGCCATTTAAAAAAAACTACTAAATTTAGAAATTTTTCATTAATTTAAAAATAGCCCAAATGAATGTCTATACAACAAACCATTTCTCGTATAAATATAAAAATTATTTTAGCAATTAAAATTTTGCACTCTTCAACTGTAAGGAACTACGTAAGTCAACAAGAAACCAGTGCTACAATATCAGTAGATATGTTAATGTCCAGTCCAACTTCCAACATGGTGCACTTGATACAGTGAGCACTGCTTTCAAATTTCCTCATAATGCAAATACGTCCAAGATCACGTTTGTGTGTAATTGTACGTGTGAAAAAGTAAATGCCGCATATGTTAACGTTACTATATTTAAATTTTATTAAATTAAACTTTTATCATTGATAATGTATTGTAGATCACACTGCAGCAAGGGTTTCGGCAATGCTAATTTGTGATTGGTTGTGTACTGCCAGGGCAGACTCCTCATTGGCGGATGAACCGAGCGAGAACCTGCCAATGGACTTCGTCCAGCATGGGGGTCTCTCCAGTTTCGGAAAGGTAACAGAAGACATGTTTATTGTTTTGTTTGTGAAGCTAATGTCGTTGTCTAAAGAATTTTTCCAGAGTCTACACCTGTTAGCAAGACGGAGACCACACATGCAATAGTATTAATTTTGTTAAACTGTAAAACAGCATTCAGAGAGTCCGTGGAATAGCTGTCGTTTTAAAGATAATACGATAATTCACACCATATCTTGAGTCGTGATAAATGTGATTAAGAGTGCGTGGTAGTTAATAAACGCTGAAAAAATCAATTGATTTCTACGCTTTTTTCGAAGTCAAAATGGATAAAATACTCAATAGTAATCCTAGATAATGGTATTTGCCAACTTTAGGAGTAAATATTTATCCACAATTATTCATTCATTACGCGTGATATCTTGCGCCGCCGTTAAAAGCACGAGGTTCCGGCGTCAGAGATTGTGCCTCAGAAGTTTGTAACACTGAAAACAATTTTGTTTAAAATGTTGGCTAAACCTATTGTCTAAGACTGATATTGTTTAAATTGGCTTCAAGAAACCTACAGTTATAGGTTAATGCTTTTATCGTTGAGTTATGTACCACGCTCTCTTAATAGACCGTTCTAGTGTTTCAGGCGCATGTATGCAACCCGCATTAACTCCGTATAAATCGAGGCTAATACTTCTATCGCTATGGTAATAAGTGTAATACACATATCAACGTTACCTTTGCTTTCATCAAATACACCGTCGTTCTTATTTTCACTGTGTTCGCCGAAGTCAAGAGTGATAAACAGTAAGGTTATATATGTGACACAAAAAAAAGTTTATAAAATTTGTAGTCAACCGTTGTTTACACTTGACTTCAGTGAACGCAGCGAAAATAGGAACGTCTGTGTCTTTCATAAAAGGCGAAGTTAATTCTGATATGTGTAATAATCTTATTTCTATAACGAAAGTAATATTAGCCTCGATTTATATGGGGTTAATGCGGATTGCATACATGCGCCTGAAACAGTGGAACAGCCTAGTTAAAGAGATTCTCAACTTCCAATTTCAAATACTAACAAACTCTTATCATTGATCATAAAACCCAAAGCCTTTTGGCACACAGAACTACCGAACTTAATTTCTGAAGTAATACTGATCTGCTGCAATCACTGTTCGGTAAAATTAAAAATAATGTTATAGTTGATTGGCGATTTTTATGGTTAAACACATAACAGAGTAAAGTGTAAGTTTAAAAATCATAGTCAATGCACTCATTGTACAACGAGCCCGGACTTTGGGTATTAAACACTAAACATTTGTTATTGTTTGGTGCAATTAAGTCCCAGGCAGTAGGACTTAAGCACAAAAATTTACATTAAATATTTAAATAATTTACTGCAACGAAAAAGATAGCAGTACTTGCCAACTTGTCAGATGATTTACTTTTGCTGATACGTTCCTTCAGCTGAACATCTTACGACGGTACTGATATAGAAATCTTCGGCGCCAGAAATTACTAATAAGGAATTCCACACTTTAGCAAAATATTTGACTACAAAGTCCGTAAGAACTATTTTCAAGAAACACCGGGCTGTTATGTGAATTGGCACCTAAACACCAATAAATCTTTAATTAACGATTTTAACATGAGTTTATAACTTCCAAGTTCCTGTTAAACTCCCGACAGAAAAAGAGAGGTGTTACAAGTTTAACGTACGTTAGTGTGTATCTGTGTGACTGGGCGTCGTAGTACCTAAACAGATTTATTTATTTTATATTTATTTATTTGTACACGATCAAAGTTCAGCACAACGGCCGGTTCACAATTTGTCGTGTGCAAACAGAATCACTAACGAAATACATACTTAACAGAGGGGAAAAAAACATTGAATAATAATAATAATAATAATAATAATAATAATAATAATAATAATAATAATAATAATAATTAGAAGGACTTAGTTAAATATTTGATTACATACATAACATATTAAATATTAGAACACAAGGTGATAAATGCATAGAAAAAAATTACTCGCAATCACATATTACTTTCAGCCACTGTAATAGTTATTTCTTGGTTATATTTCGTAAGTTGTATATATGTTGTCTGTCAAACAACCTTCTTCAGTTTTGACGGTTTTGGCCTGTCAACAATATATGTCTTTATATTAAACCTATTTTGATTTAGTTTTTCTTTCTTTTTCGAAAAGGTAACGTGATCGAGTGTGTTCTTAGCTATGATTCGATAAAATATTTTCTGCCGTTTGAAAACGCACAGTTTTTTCTCGTTGTTGAAGGGATGTGAACAACTAACTACGTCACAAACAAGACACGCCTGTGATTCCCAAATAAGCTTAACTTGTATTATTTATGTTTTGTATATCTACGACAGACATGTGTTTAGTAAGAAACAAGCATTTTATTTATATTTAAATAGCTTTAGCAACCCTACTTATAGTATTGAAACGATAATAAAGTGCCTTGCTGCAACAAACTAGAATTCCAAGCTACATATAAAAATACATTCTTTCAAGTTTTAATGAGACAAATTACTAAGTTTTAAGTAGCGCTTCTGATGTAAGTTTATTGCCTACATCGTTTTAAGAATGCGAGAGCCACACATTTGGGGTCTCCAAGTATCTCCGAGCATGTTCGGGTATTTTCGGTTGCTGAAGCGTGTTCCAAAATTACTCTCGTGCGTGTGCCATGCGGTGCATGACAAATGCTGACGGCCAATCTCTCTGCATGACCGCATTGAACCACGCTAAATTACAGGCCCCAACATGCGATGACAATACAAATGTTATTTTCTGGTCGCAAAATGTTTTTTTTTTTTTACAGTACAGCATACAATCCCGTATTTTCGCCAGTAATATTGCCGCGTTCAACCAGAGGTTAGAGAAACATACAGATGGAGCAAAACGGACGTCTTAGGACGAAGGGTATTAGGCCTTGAGCACGGTCGTAGAAGAACAGGTCTGGACACTCGCCTGGAAACTTGACCCCCTTGTTGTTTGGCTGTAGTTCACCAAGTTACCGAGAATATTGTGTTTTATTGGCGCTGATGTTAGGGCGGTCGGACTCTAAACTCCGCCCACTTCCTCCCCACTAAGATAAACACTTTATCAAAACGTATTTTTTTTTATCAATTTGTGAAATACTTCCTTCGTTCACAAATTTAAGGAAAGGCTCCAGCAATCTTTATTTACTTTATAAATTTAACAATGGAAAAAAGTGGACGGAGTTTGAGTCCGACCGCCCGGATTACAGCGCCAAAAAGTACGACATTCTCGGTAACTTGACGAACTGCAGCCAAACAACAAGGGGGTCAAGCAAAATACATGGGTAAAGGTGATTCGGAATAAAGTGAACACTCAAAAAAGCCCTGATTAATTTCTATTTTCTGCCAGTTTATATCTTTCCGCTGCATGCAAACATCAACATTGCCACGTGCTTTTATTTACATAGGCTTGCGCAATGTTTACATTTACATCACACTGCTCCGATAAACGCTATCTACACTGTCTACTCATTAAATGCACGTGTGTTGAATATATGTTATACTCAGTAGTAATCTTAGTTGTAAATACCTGCGTGTAAACGTCTTATATAACACTGGTTTCTCTGCGTCTACTCTAACGGCGCTATTACCGTTACGAATCTTGTAAATGCATTCACAGTATATTCGAACTTTCAAATTAAAACCGCCACTAAAAACACACACGACACACGAAACTTGAGAATTCAAACTCCGTTCAGCATACTGCAATGAACGACGACGACGCACGTAAAGAGAAACAATAAATAACGTATTTTCTTAGTTTGTTAAACAGGAAAAAAAAATTCTGTGTTTCTATTTCCAGATACTCAGGCTGGCGATCATAAAACATAACAACTTACATTACTAATGACTTCACATAATTTAGCAATTCATAAACAGTCACTTCTAATACTTTTGAATGTGTTTTTCAGAAACCCATATTCATTACACAACGAGCAAACAAACTGAATGACGCAATTCGCTTCCAAGCGAAGCGGCGAAAACCTAACTATGATGCCATCTGTCGGTGGAGTTTTAAACTACCTTTGTGGCGTGAAGCATTAGCGTCGTGTGCCAACGACAATCGGCTCGGTTGCGTCGCTTTGTGCTGTCGCTAATTAATTAAAATTATACAGTCAGTTGGTATGTCAGTGAGAACTTAAATAAATATTTTAAAGTATATTAAATACAGAGAAGTCGTTTGCATTTGATGTTGTTTCACTAATGCTGTATTCAAATAAGAAAATACACGGAACTACATGTAATTATTCGCTACCAACCATACAAGCAGTAAAGTAACTCTTGTTAGTGGTGATGTATATGCAGTAACGGCTAGTGATTTTTTTCAAAGGTTAAATCTTTAGTGCTCACTTTATTCCGAATGACCTATAGATAGGCGAGTGTCAAGACCACGGCCGTAGAAGAACAGGTCTGGACACTCGCCTATCTAACAATGTATTTTGTTTGACCCCCTTGTTGTTTGGCTGTAGTTAGTCAAGTTACCGAGAATGTCGTACTTTTTGGTGCTGTTTTCCGGGCGGTCGGACTCAAACTCCGTCCACTTTTTTCCATTGTTAAATTTATAAAGTAAATAAAGATTGCTAGAGTCTTTTCTTAAATTTATTAACGAAGAAAGTATTTCATAAATTGATAAAAAATACGTTTTTATAAATTGTTTATCTTAGCGGAAAGGAAGTGGGGGGAGTTTAGTCCGACCGCCGTAACATCAGCGCCAATAAAACACAATATTCTCGGTAACTTGGTGAACTACAACCAAACAACAAGGGGGTCAAATATCCAGACGAGTGTCCAGACCTGTACTTCTACGACCGTGGCCTTGAGATGGAAAGGGGAGGAGGTCATCCGCTATATTGGTGCCTGAAATATGTTGTTTGTTACCATAGCAATGTGTATAATGAGGCTATGGTTTGGCCAACCATAACCTCATTTCTCAACACATATACAGGAACAGCTGATTGCACTCCGCCATATTGCTACCTGAATAAACAAAGTTGGCTAGACCACGGCCATAGAGCAACAGGTCTGAACACTTGGAGTTGAAAATTGACCCTCTACGACTGATTGGCGTCACTGGCACTCTGGTGTTGTTTTAACATTGTGTAAATGTATCTACAAGGAGCAAGCACTGCTAGGAGATGTGCTAGTACGACCCTATATTGCAATGTTAAAACAACACTTCATTGCTAGTGGCGCTGTCAGTCATAACAGGGTCAACTCAATAGCATTGGTAGATAGGTTAGTATCCAGACCTGTACTTCTACGACCGTGGGCTAGGCCTCAGTATAGGCTGATAATGCTCCATCTCTCATATCTGCGTTCAATTTGGTGATGTAACAAAAGAGCAGTGTAGCTGTCTAGTTCTTATATAAGGTCGTTGGTGTGGGCTGGTTATCGTTGCAGCTGGTGGTTCAGGAGATGAACCGGCTGGGCATGATGGTGGACTTGTCGCACGTGTCCGTGCAGACGATGCTGGACGCACTCGAGATGACCAAGGCGCCCGTCATCTTCTCGCACTCCTCGGCTCTGGCGCTGTGCAACTCGTCGCGTAACGTCCCGGACCACGTGCTGCGCAAGTTGGTGAGTCCCCTCTCTCATGCATTACTCTATGGTCGCGGTCACAACCACAGCCAAAGAACAACCGATACCTAGAGATGATGGTTTATCGCGGGAAAGCTTGACTGCTTGCCGGGTTTCAACACACGTTTAGCTTATGAAAATATTACTGGTTTTCGCTCCTTCGGTGAGTTATTGCGCTATTGACTCAGCCACTATTGTAATATTTGACGCCTATTATTAGACTGCAGACAGCTACGTTGTGTCAAACGTATATTACCCAATCATTACACGACGCAAGAAACTACATGTTCCTATAGCATTTTCTAGGGCATGTTGGCACAAAACATTTTCGTGATATACCATAATCTCTGCTAATATCTAAAGACCCGAGAGGGGCCGCGGTGGTCGAATGGTCAGACCATTCGGCTCCCACCAAGGCGATCCAGTTTCGATTCCCGGCGGAGTCTGTCCCCGGATGTGGGAATCGTGCCGGACGATGCTGCTAGTCGGCGGGTTTTCTCGTGGATCTTCTGTTTCCCCTGCAGCTTTATACTGGCGCTGCTCTATACTCACCTCATGTCACCACTCACCAGCGCTGAAAACCTCGACGTTGACCGCCGACCAAAATCTCTGTCTATAAGAGACCCGGAATTTTTGGAAATTCATTTTTGATGACGCTAGGTTTTAAATTCTTACGCATGCGAGTTACCTTCGTGATTGGATCCCTGTTTACTAAACTCGACCTTGAGGGAATACGCACAAATAACAAACCTGACTGAAATCACTCACCGACTTCCACGCTACCTTTTCAGAAGCACTCACTGTAGCAACAAAACAGCCAATTAACCAATACCTGATGATAGGGTGTACAAAGGACTGAAAATTGCAGCCGGTAGGTCGTTCAACCCGCAACATTTCCTGGCCTCTACTAATACGCTACTAGAACCTAGAGATAATTGTTAGATCCCAAGCGATTTTTGTCAAAAAGAATTTTTTTTCAGTGCAAGCTCTGCTTTGGGTCTTTGATTGTATGTTTTTAAATCTCCACGCCTATGAGTTACATTCGCAAATCACAGACGCGTTGTGTCACAGCAACCTTGTCTTGATTGGCTTATGCAAATAAGCGACGCCTCTGCACTAGCACATTCTGCCAATAACCATGAAGCAGAGATGCAGATATACACGTAAGGCATTGAAACAAATTATTGTTAAATTCCAATCACTTAATCAAATAATAGCATATCGCGAAACATTTTTGTGTAAACGTACCCTTGAAAACGCTGTACGCTTGGGTCGTATACATCTGACGCAGCGTAGTTGTCTACCAACTATAGCACACGCGAAATAGGGAAGCCTTCACTGTCATCGCAAATATATACAATATTTGGTTATCACACCAGTTTCGGGGCGTACAGGGTAACTATAGTGACCAATACCGGGCAACTCTCTGCTACTAACTAAGAAAGTGTTTGAAACTAAACTAGTGGCATGGGGTGGAACTATTCAACAAATTTATGTTACTAACTTTTTGTTATCAATAATTCTCTTCTCTTAATATATTTGCCGTACTTATATATTTTAATTTTCGTAATTTGTTTTCGGCTGTTGCTACGAAAACTGGTTCTTCTACGTTGAGAAAATAAAATAAAGTTGTTCTTCAAACTATTACGACGACAGCTTAAGTAATAAATTAGAACAATGACGTGTGCTGTTATTTGTCGGCTCGTGTTGGAAACCCAGTGATCTCATGTAACTGATAATTTAACTAAATGGTCTCTCATTTGTTCTACTTTTGCCCAAAATAAATTAGATATGATAAATCATGTACCACAATTTTGTTGAATGTTTGATTTATAGTCTATATATTTCGATGGTACAGTAAATCCGGATTAAAAATAACAATTAGTTTTAAAAAGTGTCATTTCACTAATAACTTACAAATAATAGAAGTTACTCTTTCAAAAAACTGCAACACATTATTAAACCAATTTTTAAATAACGCTTCTAAAAATCATCGCAATTGTTTTGTAAATAGCTCTACACACAGGGTTAATTGAAAATTGTAATGGAACACTGGAATAAATAGTAAACCAATGTTTACTTTATAGGGGTATATAAATGTATACTGTACACGAATTGAAAAATATTTTGTGTTCTGAGCGAAACAAGAACAGCATCTAAACCAGTTGTGTTAACCAGTTAAGCTTACAAACACCGTGCTCCTGACAAATATTTTGGGTTACGAAACTTAAGAATTTGTTTGTTTATAGTAAAAAAAAAACACAAACATTTAATACATTATATGGTCCCAATTAAACATCTGCACCTGGAGAAAACGTTTTCCATTGTTAAATTCACAATTAAGGGATTACTGTAGAATTTTTATGAACGTTAATCCAACAATATTATACAGGATTATAATGATGTTTTACACTGGTACAAACACATCCATAAATTTCTCAACTAGAAACGAAAATTACAGATGTATAAATAAAAAAAAATATGTGTCTAAAATCATATCGGCCTATTTGTTTTTCATTATAAATAAGGTTACATTAACAGAAAGTTTATTTTCTAAGGGAATGAAAATAATATGTATTTTGTTACCTCACTACTCTAGCGTCTGCTTAAAAAAATGGAAAGATTTGTTCGACCTGCTAGAAAAATTTGTCTTTAAGCTATTCACGATAATTTTAAACGTATTCGGTTTCATATTCTCAACAATAATTAACATTAAAGACGACACACACACATAGACATTATGTATACAATAGCATAGCAGTCAGCCATTTCCTTGTTAGTGTCCAATACAAATCAGTATAAAGGACGCTGAGTAGAATATGAATTTATGAGCTCTACGTACCCAAAACAAGTATCGCCTAGTAACTTACGTCTCATACATATGAACGAAACCATTTATTTCGAAAACACTGTAACTTTGGTTGCTAAATACTCAAGACATGAAAAATAAGCGTTATCATTTGGGCACAAGCTATAATTCCAACAACTGTATGTTGTGTCACTTTCGCAATTGGCCTTTGCCTTATTTGACACTTCCTGGAAGTATTTGAGTCAATAATGGATATGTAACTAATACAGACATATATAACTTTAACAGCAAGCAGGTAATGAGCAGATGTCTGCTTCAGTTCACAAACATTCTTGCAGGCTAGCCACAGGTCAGTGATTCCTCGAATTTTTTTTCGGTCTCTACAAATACTTATAGCCAAATATCTTACACCGAGCCCAACAATCTTGTCATATTGGTCTACGTAGTCAACACAGAGATGAAAATAAACTCCCCATCACTAATTTTGCCTTTTGAAACAGCTATAAATATAAATTTTTATGTGACTGAAAGAGTTAAGTTTCATAAAAAGTTGAATATTTACTTGACTATGTTTACTAGAAGCACGGAAACGTTTAGCTAGGCTAACCAGTGGAGGCAGTAAATAAATTGCAGGAAGAAGTCTTCAACACAGCACTAAAAAGCGCTAACTGTACCTCGTAAACATTTTTTTCAACAAATAAATATTTTTCTTTGAAGATATTTAGCCTCCGTTGGTCAAATATTTCAAAACAGCTAAGAAAATTAGGAAAACTCATGACAGTTGTTAATGCTTTCAAAAAAAAATCTTTGTAATTAAATCAGTTTCTTTGTATTAACGATAATATTTTCAACATAAAACGTGTGTTAAAAATGAAATAACTGGCTTCACCATACGTGTTTCTAGTAGGTCATATTAATATTAACGTAAATTTCGTAACTATTACTGAACACTTTAAACAAAAATTTTCTTTGTGACAAATTTACAGTGCAACGGCTGAAATTTAAAATAACATTTTTTTGCAGCTATAAACACAATGCGGCGAAGTAGGTGTTTTCAGAGTGTAACGCGAGCTGCCTATATATCGGCATGAGGAATGGCGCTTTCTTCCTCTTGGCAAGAGTGCGGAACGTGAAAAGAGGAAGAGTAAACGTCAATTACCATGGAAGAGTGTGACAAGTGGTAGACATGACTACTGAGAGGGAATATCAAGTCGCAGGGTTGGCACCAAGGCAAACCAAGCTCCTCTCGTGACCTGAGTTCTAAAGGCCATCAAGTTCTTTGATTCACAGGCTGTGATTCAACACGGATCAAATATAACGCATGCTTTGTCGCACGTTCCAATATCGCGCACTATTCTTGGTCCTTCCTCGTTGCAGATGGTATGTATCGTCACAGCGATGCTCCCCGTCGAGTGTGTAAAGCTAAACCTTATCGTTTCACTGTCTCCGCGCATCAAACGCGGAAAATTACATCCGGTGTATAGCCCTCTTGAAATAAGTGCGCGAGGTTCGCCTTACTTTTTTAGGCACAGGAGGCAATAAAATAGCCAAGCAATACAGGCGAGTTTGGCGCGTGCGATAGGAATAATATCGCATTTATGCGCAAGGCACCGAACTGGTATACACAAGTGTTTTTGTACCAGTCTAATTTTTATTAGATTTTAAAAACATGGCATATCTAACAATATATCTACGTAGCCTATTTTAAAAACATTTTTTGTAGTTTAACTTAAATAAATGCAATAGCAATATATATTATATATAATATATATTATATATAATTTTTGCTATTATATATGTACTAGTAGTCCCGGCATGCCTTGCAATGCCGATTAAATTTTTTGGTTACTTCCTTCTGCCTTTATATCCCGTTTTGCCTTAGAGGCAATAAGTAAGCAGATTTTGGATCAAGTATTTTAACGATTCTTTATTTTTCATGTATTTTGGTGCATAGGTTGCACTCTTCATTTGTTTTATTATCAGGCGCAAGAACAAACAACGCAGATGGTCTTCCTACCCGTGAACATGCTTTGTCGGGAAAGATTCGATCGTCTTGGTCGCGGCATTGTCAATGATGATTCAAAGAGAATACAAATTACTGATTATTACTTAACCACAGACAAAATTATATTTAGATGTCATTTGCGTTTTTTTATTCCATGTCATATGCGTTTTTGTTATACCACGTTTTATAGTGACTTGTATTCTCTTTTACGTCACACGGGAACGCGGTCGAACGGGATAAAAAGTATTCTATGTCATTCTCCTTGTTCAAAGCTACCTCCCCACCAATTTTCAGCCAAATCAGTTCAGCCGTTCTTGAGTTATAAATAGTGTAACTAACACGACTTTCTTATATATATATATATATATATATATATATATATATATATAAACACGTTGAAAAGGTTAGGCTATATTCAGGGACCACTGATTGTCGTGAAAGGATCCACGCACCAGGTTGTTTCAGTACATTACATGCACATCTGCAACTCTGTTTCATTGTGATTTGCAGAGTTTCTTTGCGCACAGGTGTCGTTCAATCGACTGAGCCAATCAGAGTACGGTTACAATGAGACAACTCCCCTGTGATATGTAGGCGAGTTTAAAACATCCAATCACTGGACATGAACCAAATCTGCACGTATTACACAAACGGCCTTGAAACAAGACGGTGCCAAAATATACTGGCGCAAAATAAAATGATCGTAGCTGTATTCTAAAAAAATACATAAATAAATACATACAAGAAACCTATGTTACCGTTAAACTTTTTTTAAAATAATTAAATGATTATGTTAGAAAAACTGGTAAATGGGGACCTGTGTTCTTAAAAACGTTAGTAAACAAACCAGAAGATGAAGTCACATTTGGGCGCGTTCCGAACCTTGTAACTTGCGTCTGTTCTTACCTCAAACCTATACTACTCTTGGGTAGGTGCTGACCTCTTGCAAGGTTGGCATCCCTTCTCCACCCTGCCCCTCCAACTCAACCCCTATAAAGGATGTAATCCGCCCCTAAGGCATCACAGAGCCTCCGACACACATAAATATATACCCTGCACCACCTCCTTCAACAAACTCTCACACCGAGAGAAAAAAATAGCAGAGGGATTTTCACCTCCCGACTGGCCACCCGGCGCTGGGTGGGGGTGCCTTGGTATTACGACGTAGCAGGGAATATCACGCCGGCCGGCGACGGGGCGTAAATTACAACCCTTCTCTCTCTACCCTACTCGGGAGACGAACTGGGCGGTAAGTTAGAGGACTGCGGGGTTTCCGACGAGAAAGAGAAGGGAATCTGTCCCGATAACGCTGCGGACAAAGGGCTTAGCGGAAAGGACGTCCGACAGAGTCGCCAACATGCTAGTCCGGGATTAACTTGGTCTAATGCGCACATCTGCTCTGAGTTGTTGAAGCTTTGTCTCCTGTTTTGTAACAATTATTCATTTTAGTATAACAAATTAAGAGAGTGGCCAATTACTGGCAAATGTCCCTTAATGTAAACATATTTGCGTGTTATTGGACTTAATGGTTGGCTTGGCCCGTGACGTCACAACAGATTGCATGCTGGGGGAATCAGCTATTTTTGCACTTACAATTGCCCGTTCCCCGTAAGACTCAATGCATCAGCATGTTTGTTACATGATCTACACCGAACTGTGTAAAACATTGCTACATATTTGACGTGTTACAGCAAGACTAGCAACAGTTCTTTGAAAAGAGACAAAGTTTTATAACGTCCAGTGAATTTAAAATAAAAATACATTAAACCCATCACAAAATCGGTTACTTTGCAATTTATTTCTGTATGTTCCTTAGTATGTACTTATTACTTTAAAAAAGTGTGCACAGTTCTTTGGCGAATTGTTATACTTAAAAAAAGTTAACAGTACAAATATTACTTGCTATCACAAGGTAAATGTGTAGGCCTAGGCCTACTTCTTTTAATATATCATGGGAATAGGCTTATGAAGTAGTTTATATTTTTTTCTAACAAATGCGAGGATTTTGATGAAACCGTAGACCTGTTTATGAAATTAGTAGTTAAGTTAGAATAACAAATGTATAACAGTCAATGTACCCTACGCTTTTAATTTCACGTTTCCGTCCTCCCAGATTATTGCTGCAAGCCTGCAAGCCAATGGGGAAGTAGGCCTACCTAATGGTTGGTGTTACCACTTGTGAGTAAATAAGAACATTCCAAAATAACTTACGAACACATTTAAAGGGAGACATTGTTAGATTACAAAAACTGTAGTGGTTTCGTGCTTAGATCCCCCCCCCCCCCCCCCCCATCCCGGTTGTTACGGTAACTGTGAGAAGAATTTGAGGTTTTACCATGCGAAACTAACAGGACAATTGGGGGAAAATTTATTTTTAAAATAAAAATAAGTAGTGTAGTTTATTGTTATTACATCTGATTGGCTATGTATTGCAGTGTTTGTGTACTGGTCGTACGTTCGTGTGGTACAAGCATTTCTGTTAGCCTAAATTGAAATGTGGTTTCCTTGACTATTACAGACCTAAGTTTTTTATTTATTTCATGGAAATGTGTGTAATAACATATAAATATACGAATTTCTCCTTAACATTTAATAGTCTTACAGTTCAATGAAACTAGTGCTATCAATCATCAAATGATCTAGCTGGTGTTTTTACAATGTTAACTACGTTCATGCTCCCAACGGAGAGCTACGTATGTAAGTCTACTTAATTTTTCTGTAGCTTACATGTGCCAACACAAATTACCGGGCATTACATTTGTTTTTAGGACAGTGGTTAACATGCCAACAATTTGTTATGACATGTATTAACAATTTCTAAGTGTAGACTAATGAAGCAAGATTCTCGTTCTATGAGAACTTGCATTGTGACGGCCTGACGGGAGAAAGTTCATTGTAGATCTACTTACTTTTATACAGTATTTCTATTTATTCATTACAGAAGAAAATAAGAACCAACCTTGACCTGTTGAAAACGCTGCCTAGTATTATAATTGTCTGTGTTTATTATTATTAAAAAAAAAAAGCAGCAAAATTAGCCTCTCTTGTTAACAGTGACACAGTTGATTTAGCTTCATCGTTGTGTATTACTCAATACGATCTATGGCATATGTGTTTTAAACATTTCTGCAGTTGCCGTATACGATAAAACGGTATTTTTCCACTACGAGTGTATTAAAAGTGTTAGTAAATAGAAGCTCGTCAAACCATATAATTATAAATGTTTTCCGGCGCAGTTTGTGCAAAATCAGTTGTTACTACCCATGATTCAGTGCGCAAATGCTACAAACCGTCCTTGTCTATTCGTTTATTGTCTATTGTTCCACTGAGCAGCAGCCAGTGGACAAATGGTCGGGACTTGAGTATGCATAGGATATTTGATTCTAACATGCAGGTCATTGAATTCGCGAAATTTTACCTTCTCTAATAATAGTGTCAAATATTTATTGCACAATATTTACGTTAACATGTTCATAATTGTTTTTTAAAAAAAACTATACAATAGTTACAGACTGGTTGGTGTTCTAATTTCATCTCATTCTAGAGTCACTGGTTTTTGGCGAACGAAATTTCGAACCAACCTGTCCAACGCCAATCGTGCACATCTGTAGTTATACGTCTTTGAACAGAAGTGTCATTCAATTGACTGAGCCAAGTTACTGCCACAGATTACGCATGTGATTAGCCGGGTGGAAGCCTGAGCTGGTGAAAGTTAAATACTGTATATCTAGGGCCACGAAAATTCCGCGAAAATAATTTTGCCTCACTGTGTTTCAGTGACTCGCGTGCACGTCTGCTGTTCTGCTTCATGGTTATTGGCAGCGTATTTATGAGATGCGCCGTCTCTCATTTGACTGTGCCAATCACAATAAGGCTTCTACGACACTACATGTCTGTGATTTGCAGTTATAACTCTAAGACATGTGTGAGCTGAAACATCCATTCACTTGCCATTAATTCGAACTGCAGATGTGCACGTGAGTCATTGAAACACAGTGAGGCCAAAATTATTTTCGCGAAAACTTCATGCCTCTATGTATATCCTGTCATCGACCATGAATCAAAGCAGCACTAAGGCCACAAAATTAGAAACAGTGCAACATTCTTATAGCCAAAAATAAGTAGATCTGTTCATTTCCATTGATGCCCTTTAAGGGTGTTCAAGTGCGATATAATCATAATTTTATATTTTTTATGAAATATCGTTAGTTTTATGGACGATACTTGTGAGTATAGTTTCCTCTTACCAAACCATTTAAGCTCGTATAGTTTTCTCATAACGGTGCGTCAAAGTCAGCCTGAAGACGGGAATAGATTGCAATTACCGAAACGCTGCATCGTTGAATGGAACTTGTGTCGTGTTGTCATATGTCATTTGTTTGTTGGCCACTGTTGTATATTTGTCTAGTTCCATCTTTTTTTAATATTGGGAATGTGGTTTTCTTTATGCCCGTCATTTGGTTCTGGGTGTTGTCGAGATTTGACTGAATCTGTTTTTAGAATTCTTGCTGTTAAATATAAAAAAAATCTTACCAAATTCCTCCAGGGTTGCTTTTTTCTGTTTAAGTATTTAGTCATTTAACACAAGTTTGGTCAACAAAATATGAGCAATGGGTATGTCCACAAACCCTTACATTCTTAGGGATATTCTTGATGTCTAGTCGACAGGTCAGTGAAACCGCGAATTTTTACGGTCTCTGATCACGAATGAAGAAGAGAGAAGTTTATTAACTGCCGTGTTCATTATATAATTGCCTTTATTACAGTTCACTTTTCAACACAATAAAGAAATATATTGTTACAGACATGCGTTATTATAAAGTAATGTTTAGTTTCATTTCGTAGTTATTTCACTGTAACGTATTTTTCGTTGGTAAGTCCGACGTAACAGGAACATTTGGGCAATCTTCAGTCAAGACAACTAACCATCATTTCTACTGCTTCCCAGGTCATTATTTATTCCTAGACGAGAGCAGACGACGAAAATATATTGCACAATTTTGTTAAAATCCGTGTTTATTATGAAGTCTAATCTTTTCTAGGTAAAAAAATTAGATTCAATTAATTAGTTCATGAATAAGAAAGTCCTTAGATTCAAAATTAGCCTAAAATATTTTTTTTTATTTACCAAAATAGTGGAATAGTTTTACGACATCTGCTCTCGTTTAGGATTAAAAAAATAGAACCGCAAAAGCAGTAGAAATTATGAATAATGAGCTAAAGGATTGGATGTCCCTGTTACAGTTACGACAGGACTAACTCCCCGACCTGCCAGGGTTATTACGAGTCCTGGAGGGTACCACAGTACCATCCATCATGGCGCGTACCCAGATGTTGTCGTGACGTGTCATTTCCGCCGCTGTCTCTCTCTCACCTTGTCTTGGACAAGCTCCTATACTCTCTCTTCCAGGCAGACATTACGTCCAGCACCGGGGCAGGAACTACAACTGATGCGTCTGTCGCAGCGATGAAGGCAACATGCGTATTTAGCGAACATTCACAGAGAAGACAACAAGTTACGAGCCTATCTAATAAGCATACTTTCCTCAGAGTGGGTGCGAATTAACCCTGAAAAGTTAAAATAGTTTATATACATCTATACGAATATTAAACAATTATATTAATTTACACTTTTGATACACGAAATATGCAAAAGTTAAATCAGCTTACGAAGTAATATATGCGTACCCATTTTGATACAATTGGGCAACATAGATTATAAAAATGTCTTTCTGTCATAAAGATAAAAAAAAATAGCCACCACTTTCCAAATATTTCCCAAGAATGAACGAAAACGCAAATAGTCCAGTAAACTAAGCGGAATATGCAGGCCAAGATTAATGAAATTCGGAAAAGTATTTCTTCAAATATGACATTATGCTACAGTATAAAAATGACCGCCATTATAAAAATTATGAACACGTGATTAACGAAATACACAAATGTCAAGTTAAAGGCTAAGTAGTATATTCGTACTAAGATTAATAAAACACGAAAAAATAAATTTCCTCAGATATGTCAAATTATTCTAAATATGAATAATAGCCACCGTTTTGAAAAAAAATTAACATAAAGTGAATAAAAAGGCTGTCAGAACTCAAGTAAAATCTCTAATCGGTATATGTGAACCAAGCTTATTAAAAATCGTAGTGGAATATTTGGTCAGAACAACTAAATATTTGTTTGGATGTGTGTATGTTTCTGTCGAATAAATAAAAATATGTGAAGTTAAGGGTATTTTTATAAGTTATACCTATAAACATGTGAAAAGACGAATGTATTTTTTATTTATTTATTCTTATCCAAAATATCATAATATACAACAAGACTAGTAAAATTTATAACTACAATGTTAAAGCAAACCTAGTTAACATAACCGAGTTAATATATATAAAATTATACTACAATATGTCGTGGTAATGACAGTGGTATTACCAAAGTTCCCACCGAAACTCATCATTTAATCTAAAATAGATTTGGTCTAAAATGCACTTAGCCTAACATTCCCTTGGTCCAAAAGTCATTTGACCTAAGTCCTTCGGCCTAACAGACATTTGACCTAAAACTATGTTACGGAGTTTTGCAGTGATTTCGAAATTTTTTTTATTGCTACCTAACACTCATATAAAAATTTCGCTGCACAGTTTTGACACTTATATGTTATAATTTGTAGCAGAATTTTTTTGTAGAATTATACTGAACGGTTTTGTAGATTTCATTACCCAAAGCACCACGTTTTTCGTCATGAAAATAAGCAAAAATGAAGGAAATTATTTTTTTTTTGTTGATGAATGGTACATTATTTTTAAAAAACGCGTCCACCGTATTGTGCATCGTGTGATTGCACATTGACTCAAATTTTTTTCAAAACTTTTGGTTAAAAAACATTTGAGTTATTGGCACCAGTCTGAAAAAAAAAAAAAAAAAACTCGGGAACAAGCCGTTAAGGCCAAATGGTGTGTACCCCGTAACTTTAGACCAACTCATTCGCTCAGCAAAACAAACGCAGAGCGCACACAAGGTGCGTGCACCGATGCGGTGTAATTTTCACTTTGTCTCCTTCCTTACGCATTTATAATTGCGTCTCTCAGCCTCCCTCACTGATGTTTTCCTTCTGCTCTCCCAGGGGCTCCATTGTGATGGAGAGCCGCAGTGCTTCATCTCCTTTCTTTGACGTTAGCCCCGTCAAGTAGTGCGACAGGGGTAACTACCACCATTTGTGCCGGCTGGTACCCACCCCGCTTCCCCAGCCAACCCTCCCGCGGCCCTCATTTGTCAGGCACTCGCTCGTCGCAACAGACACCTAAAATAATCACCGGCCCAAAATAATTACTGCCGAAAGGGCTTCACCGAGGTTTTAAATCTGTACAGCCTTAAACAACCACTGTGTGTATTAAAATATGACTCGATATAATATACAGGCTGGTGCAGAAAGGCCTTTATGATAATGAGGAAGATACAAGAAAAAACTCATCAATGAACAGTACACACGCAGTTTTACACACATGCACTTTAAAGTTCTCAACTTCCAGTATTCATACTGTTGTTTCGACATTCACGATAGTTTTATATTGCCCTGCCAGTAGTTCCTGAAGGAGTGTCAGCAACTTCGTGGTTTTCCACATTCTTCAGGTATGTAAGTGTGAGGGAATAACATTGATACACGTTGTTTTCGGCCGATCCGAGCGAGATGATGCGGTGTGGTGGGTGAAAGACGGGTGGACTCGAAATCTTCGGATCGGCAGCCATATTAACAGCCATGTAGTATGTGACCTTGACCTTTGAAATTGAACTAAGACTTGAAGGTCACTAAAGGTCAAAATTATGATATTTTCTAAAAACTTATAAATTTCTAAAAAAACATTCGAATTAAAAAGTTTTTCCATGATAGACGGTGTTAGGAATCAAACCCGGGTCCTTCCGAATGGAGGCGAATGTTTTTACCAGTTCTCCACCTCGCTGAATAAATGCACCCGTGACCCAACTAAATAAATATTGACTTTTTGAAACACCTGAATTTCCGTCAGAAACGAAGTTCAAAGAACTGCCCACAGCATTTTTTATTTCATTTTGTAGAAACAGTTGTAAAGAAATGAGCCTCACAATATGTGTGAAGGAAAACACTTAAAGTAAAAAGCCATTCGATTTTAAAACAGTGTATGTTCGACCTAGGGTAAAGCAAACAGCTCCAGTTAAGATGGCTCCCATGCTACGATTGTTACAAGATTATTCGAAAAACTTCTCATTGCACATGAGTGATGTTTGCTTAAGAATAGCCTTTAAATATCATTGCACATGTGTATAATGTTATAAAACAATTATTTATGCTGTTTTACACAAGAGTTAAAGGGGTTGGAGTGACTGTAGTCAAAATTAGGCACTTTGTACTGAAACTAGTTAACAGGATAATGCTTCGGGTGAGGGTTACGGCTAAATGAAATATGTTATCTACTTACTGTGGCTTTGCTCTATATCGTTTATTTACATTACATATTAATACACGGTTGTACTACAATTTAGGTAGGAGGGGAGTCGCTGTTCTGTTAATTACATTCAGTTTTATGTTTTATCTGGGATCAGGCCAAAAGTGCATTAATTATTGGTACAGACACTGGAAAAAAAGCGAAAATATCTAAAGTCAATGTAGTCTCCAATAAACTTTAGTATTCTTACACTGCTATTATTGGATGATGCAACTTGTGACACTAGTAAGCAGTTTTGGGACAAATCACTCACATTCTGTTTTAAAGCTGTACAGTTCTAACTGGACCTGTTGAAGAAAAAAACAGTGCTTCAAGTAAACGATAGATAGGTCTAGGAAACGTTTGCGTTATTGTTTGGCAACATGCTAATTCACTGGCCTATACTTTATCCGAAGACACTTCGTGAAGTTACAGGCTCCGGGTCTTCGTATTGTAACGAGTCAGTGCTCTCGAGGGCACTGGGCTGGGCAACCTGGCGGGCCACGCCGCCTTCCCTTCCCCTGCTCACTACCTACAGCCCCGGCATCGAGACAGCGAACTGCGCCCCTCCTCCTTACCCTTCCCCTGCTTCGCTGTCTTCAGTCATGTGACGAGTCGGTGGACCGCGCCCCGACTCCTTTCTCCATCTTCCCGCCCCTGGCGACGCGGGCCACTCTCGTCTAGCTGACGTCACAGGCGTTCTGAATGGGTCGCACCCGTCAGCCATCCGGGATAAGAATTCAGCT
This sequence comes from Medauroidea extradentata, assembly GCA_003012365.1. Classification (NCBI taxonomy): domain Eukaryota; kingdom Metazoa; phylum Arthropoda; class Insecta; order Phasmatodea; family Phasmatidae; genus Medauroidea; species Medauroidea extradentata. The sequence continues at coordinate 28,572 of PNEQ01093506.1, read as the reverse complement.
CGGACGTAACTGAATGTTCCTGCAACACCTAGAATGTTCAGCGTACATCAACCAGCATGGTCGGTGAGGTCTGAGAACTTTCTGGGCGTCGTCGTGGGCGACTGTAAATACCGGCCCACTGCGAGCATAGATGGAGTGATTGCGGCGTTCAGCCGGTGAGTGTTCACGATTGACTTGGCAGCGAGGAACGAGACGGGATCAGATCGAGGAGAAGCTACGGAGGTGTAGATGACAGTGACACTATTCAAGCGGCGTGTGAGAGTGGACGAACAGGTTGTATTGTAGCTGTGCATTGTGACACATTTCTAGATAAAAAATCATGTGGTCGGAGGACTGATTTCAGAATGAGACACATTTATTAATTATGCACTAGAGTAGTAAATTATTCTTTTAGGGAGATTATCTTACATAGCATCTGCAAGTGTTTATTTAAAAAGTGAGAATCGCGAAATGTAGAGTTTTTATAGTGTTGTAATTAAATTAAGAACTTAATTTATATATTCATTTACTTATCCAAGCCTCTATCCCAAACGAATCTGGCTGCGCCCACGACAGCAAAGTTGTTACAGTTTCTTTATATGGCCGCTATACAGGATAGCGGGTATTTGACGGTTGGCATCACTGAGAGGGAAAGGAATATTTCTCAAGTTAAACAATCCGCACATTAGAAATCATTGTTCTATTCGTACTCAAGGCCCGTCCATTCGTTCATTGTCTGTTGTTCCAGTGAGTAGCAACTAATGGACAAATACTCGGGACTAGAGTATACATAGGGCAGTGGATTCTATCATTTAGAAAATAGAACTCGCGAAATATTTATTTTCCTAATTATTTGCTAATTCCTTCCTGCGCAGCAAACAAACTGTCGCCCCAACAGCAGACGTCTCATGAGAACTTAGTAACTTGGAATCTAATATGCTGATCGATAACTACACGATATTTGCTTGTTTCTCGCGTCAGCCAATATCGATAGAGGTGGTTCACTTTGAAGTGAGCAATTTCCACACATCTAATAATAAAAATATATTCATTGAGGTTATACAAGTAAAAATTTGAGAGTTGTGAAATGTTTACACTAGTTTTTAAATACACGGAAGGTCTCGTACACTGTAAAAAATTTTCTCCGTCGATTTACGGAATTTCCGGTAAAAAATTCTCCAGATACCTCCGTGAATTCACGGAATCTTAGTTCTTAATCCAACAGAAGTTTCCGTAAAACAGTTTCGTCACACGGAACTGAGCCATATTTACATGTCTATAATGCTACAATTGCATTTATACAGATTTGCAGATTTACCGG
>PNEQ01093506.1:0-27172 GCA_003012365.1 Medauroidea extradentata | reverse complement strand
TTAACTTATAAATTTTCGATTTTTTGGTGCAAGTGTCCGCAGCAGACTTACGGACATATTACGTATGATTCCGTACTGTATATTTACTACAGACATTTCCGTATTTTACTTTTACGGACACTATTTCCGTATATTAACGGTATATTTCCGTTAAAATTTATTACGGTGTACATGAGAGTATTTCAAGTGATACTGAATGCTGGTGAAATGTTTGGTATGTTACTAAGGAGTACTAAACGACAGTTGTTAAAAAACCCCTAAAAAAATTTGCTGGCACTGTTAAAAATAGTTTTCGTTGTTTTACGGAGAAGTGCTGGTAAAAAATTCTCCAGAAGTGTCCGTTAATTTACGGAAGGCAACTAGCTCTACTTATGGAAACTCGCATATTTATGTGACTTCTTTAGGATGCAGGCGCATTAATGCGTTTGGTTATTTATTTAGTTCCTTCTCGTAGTTTTTCATGTGTTTAATTAATGAAACATAATTACTTATAACTGTGTTACAAAATAACGTTTCCGTTAGTTAAACAAACGTTTCCGTAATTTTGCCCGTAAATTTACGGAAATTTTTAACAGTGTATTTAAAATAGTAAAGATGGCGGCATAATGACTCCAGAAAATTTTAAGCAGTGCTCAGTTTATCCTCAACGGCCTATACAGAACCTCCAGATATATACACATCAAGTTGAAGCTTAACATACAGGCAACTTTTCCAGCGGTTTTTCACTCTCTAACCATTGGCGATTTATTTCCCCTATGAAAACAAAGTGCATTCGATAGTTCTGTATTTCTCGTTAGCCAGTAGTGTTGAAGTATATAGTAGTGGCACAGTGTAGCCAACATGTCGCCGTGTTAAACAGACACGAATAGTTGAACACGTCTGCAGTCCTCTCTGCAGAGTAGTCGCTAGATTGAATTGGCTTCCTCTGCGGGCACAATATACAACTCAGCGCTCGCGTGCACCGCACGCAGATTGTGCATTAGGAAATTACTCATGTAAATGGAATTACAATCTTTACAACCATCTCTTTCCATCATGGAAATTAACTGGTAAGTTTTTAAAAACCTCTTGTTTTAAGGTGAAGTCCGAAGCTCGAGCTGAAATTTTCGTTCATATATAATAACATTCTATTAATTAAAATACCTAATAAAATTGTTTATTAAAGCATTACAAAATTTTATAATACCTTCATATTTAGTCACCAAATGTATAGGACTCATACATTACCTGAAACACCAAGAACATGTTTATTATTAAAAAAATGCTGGTACCGGTTACATCATAATATGTAGTTTGTCACACATTTACACGTTTATTATACGGTATGGTAACTTATCAGAGAGCTACAGTTGAATATTTAAATGCTCCATAAACAACGATAATAAGTACATGTGTACACAATTGAATCAGGAATTTGCAAAAGGGACCAAGTCCAAATGAGCAGATTGCTAGGAAACAACAAAAAACTTATTATAGTGGATCTGGGAGTGAAACACGTCATCAATAATGGATAACTTGAAAGTATAGTGTGCGTGGAATAATATGAAACATAATTGACGTAGACACGCATTTTTTTAATTTTTAGAAATTAATAAAATTATTGAAATTTATACTTTTCAAAATATAATTAGCGTGTTTTCTAACAATGGCACATAAAATGATAATGCCTTGAGTGTATATTAGTGCAATGTTGGTATATTCTGGTGAAAAACTAATAATATGATACATATAAACATATTTTGCAAACACAACACCACCCAGTACCTTTTACCCATAAAGCAGTGTTATGTATTACACTATCAGAGAAAGCATAATGTCTTTGGTGTAGATTATTGGAACCTTAGTACTGTATATGCTAGTAAAAAATTACTAAGCCACATTGAAAAATTTTATTCAACTACAATCTTGTAAGTCATAAACAAAACAATGCGTTATTGGCACATTCATGGACTACTTCGTTTAACGTATTTCTTGTATAGGACTGGGTTAGAAAAAACTAATTCATCAGCAAACAGCTTATTCGTATTAATCGTAAGTACAATTCATGACTGATAATTGCAAGAGAATAAATGTAGGGTAATAGCTAGCTAAGACATGTTCGTTATAATGTTCTGTAACAATATAACGGTTTCCACAAAAAAAATATATTGTGTAACTGCACACAATGAGTTCGATCGACGTCTAAACAGGGAGGGCAATAAGATAGACCCTTGCTTGTAAACTACTTGCCTGATCACCTCTAAAGGACATCTCACAAATTTAAATTGTATTAAATTATGTTTCTTGAACTCAATTAATTGAATAAAATATCACTTTATAATCATTCATTAAATTAGATTCACTATCAAAACTTATCGTACTTAGAATTTATATTTAAAAAAATATGTACGTAGTAAATACCGCAGCTATTTTTAAGCAATCTATAGAGACCTGGAAATTTCGCGAACTCGTTTGAGACCAAGTTAGAGTTCAAAATACTGTAAAAGTGAGTTACTCTCCCGATAGGGCCAGCTTTGATAAATTTAGTCCTCGAGTATGACGGACCAATAACAAGCTTACATTATAACACCCCACTGACTCATACTTTGCCTTGTTAGACGTTAAATTGATTCTTCTCTGCAGTTGTAGACAATGTACAAGTATCTCAGGACATAGTGTGTACAGGACTGTGGAGTCCAGCTGGCTGGTCGTTGAACTCGCGAAATTTCCGCGTTTCTAGTAATCTGCATCTCATGCACGGCACGGACATATTTCATTTAACCAAAACGAATGCTTATTAATTTTTCAATAGTTTATTTTAAAAAAAATACCAAGCGTATTTATGTTTATTAGCATTAAGTTATAGTATTGAAGTAAACTAGCAGGCCATATAAATGAATAGAAAACCTCTTCCCTGTTGGCCGACCTGGGCGAGTACAATAGTTGTTTTCCAGAAACGGTGATATGTTGGAGTTGAGGCCTTAAGAGGGCGTGGTCGAGAAAAAAGAGCTGAGTTCTTCAATTTAAATCTAAACGTTTTGAACGTCAGTATAAAATAAGTACAAAACAGCAATAATTTATGATTATTTTTGCCACGTAATGATTACAGAAAAACCAACAGCCGTAACACTGGAATTTAAACCGCTCCCCTGGTCTTTTCCTTAGTTTCCCAAACTAACCTTTAACCTAGGGAGTGTAAGATGAATTCTTTTTTTTTCTGCAAACCTTTCTGGTAAGTGTTATAAACCACTATAATTGAAAGATCAAACATTATATTAAATATAATTTTTTTGGAGGATTCAAATGTACTATACGAACAACCTTTAAATTTGCAGACAGAAAAATATAAAAAACTATATGATTACATTAAACTGGTAAGTTAACTTCAAATATATCAGACTATATATGATTATGTTGAATTACTTGCAAATATATCAAGAATATACGAGTACGTTCGAATTTAATTAAAAAATTTCGTTTATTGCAACATGTACGATTCAGTGATATACGTTTGACACTTTATAGCTGTCTGCAGATAAATAACAGGCATCAAATATAACAGTAACGGGATTCATACTGGCTCAGTCAAATAGGGCAACAGAGTACAAGAAAAGTCAGTGAGCTTTTGATAAGCTGAACGTACGTTGAAATCCAGCAAGCAGTCAATTTTTCCCGCGATATACCACCATCTCTACGTATAACGTGTTCCTTAATTAAAAAACTATACAGCCTACAGGCAGACAAAAGAAAAAGTCACGAGTTAAATGTATGGCATGTTAAAATGAATTGTCCTGTGCATACTCTAGCCCAGTCTATTTGCTTATTGCCTGTAGTTCCAGTGAGTAGCAGCTAATACACGGGCCATTAGTATACACAGGACAGTGGAGTCTAACATGCTGTGTCACTAAATTCACTATTTATTCCTTCCCTTATCTATAGGTTTTGCAACGTGGCATGCCAAAGTAAAATTTTTACTCTTTTAGGCACTTACTTACTGTGAAAACTAACACATTGAAGAGAATAACACACCTAACAAACCAGTATTTGAATTTTGGATAAAATTGTGTCAATGCAGTAAATTTGCATAATTTTTGCTAATTATTCAAATTTATAAAGGTATTTTTATAAATTATTTTCAAGATTTTATTAAGAATTTCATGCTATAGTAAGTTACAGTGTTTCATTTCATTTTTATAGGGGAGTTGATTTATATACTAGATAATTTCCAAAAACATTTTTTTTTACTTTGCCGGGACACAACACACGAAAGCCATAGTTCATAAAAATTAATCATTGGGAAGATATCAGAAGTAATGTTTGGAAGTAAACGGTAAGTGGTAGAAATATTAACATAAGAAATGTTTAGCCGCAGAACATATTTGAAAGTCCTACTAACAAAGTAGGTGTGTATGTGTTGCAGGCGATAAACGGCGGGATCGTCATGGTAAGCTTCTTCAACCACTTCCTCAGCTGTTCCGACACAGCCACACTTCATGACGTCATCGGTAAGTCACATACACCCCCTTTCCCCCCTTTTCCTTCCCAAGTGCATACTCTAGAACAACTGTACGGATTGTTTAAAAACTTTACTCAATTAAAACAAAGAATGACACGCATTTGTTCACCGACTTGCAAAATACAAAATAACTGTTGACAATACTAAAAAAAAACCCTATTACAAAATATTACTGTACTAAAAAAATTCCTGCAAGTAGCAGAAGGTCAAATTTTCTGCCATTATTTAATATAATAAATAATTTGCTGTGAGTTTTTATATACGCTCGTGACGCGTAGTCTCAATGTGGATTATTTAATTTCACCATGTTGATTGTTTTCCGCGGAAGAACGAAAGTGTTACAAAATTTTGTTTTGAAATGCTGAATGATATAACTGGCTGAGCAATTTTTTTTGTAAGAGTAAAATGTACTCCAAAGTAACTTAACCAACACTATTTCATGCGGACATAAAATTACGATGTTCCTCCACTTGGACGCTCTTACCGAACATTTTTTAGTTAAATGCTAATGTCGTGCCAGAATCTAACAAAGCTGGTATACGATTTTTGATACCTGCACTCTTGTAGGCCTAAAAAATTAACTGTAACAAAATGTCAATAAATGAAAGCTGAATGGCTTGAGGACAGCTTTCTCTAATAGACCAACATTTACTCTGATACAAATAAATATACTTCAATAATACCCGAGAAGTTCATCTTTAAGAGAGATGTTAGTTTTTAGATATTACATTTATTAGCTGTAAGTCAATGCACCCATTAACAATTTACGGGATGGTAGAAATTAACTAAATGAAAAAATTAGCCCGGCATTAAAATTGTCTACATCGAAATTTGAACCTCGGTAGTCATGGCCGAGGGAATGTAAAATTTTACTGGTTAAAAGTATAGGTAGGCTATTCACGGTAAAGTGAGACATTTTGAAGGCCGCATTAAAAAAAAATAATGAAATGTAATATGCTATGGTCTCAGATGTAAACAATTACTGCACACATATTCTGCATATATAAAACATACAATCATTGACTGTGAAGCAGAGCTGCACGTGCACACTTAAGGGTGCTGCCTATCTTGAATCCACGGCGGGAGCAAGCATAGGGTTTTACAGGTTAAATTATTTTCCACCTGGCTCAGTAACGGTTGAAGTTACATATATGCCACCAATTACATTTTTGTTTGTCTCGGTGCCACGTAAGTTGCAATGGATCGTTTAGGCAGTTCTCTTCAATACCGTGAAAGTTGTTGGTAAAAAAGCATTTTCACACAAAAGAAAACACGCAAAAATGGCTACTCATAATTTTTTATTTTCTGCAATTTTATTTACGTAAAAACATTCTCCTTTTCTCGGTGCAGAAAATGGTTTTCGTCCGGAAGCAATATCACAAAAGGTGACCGAGTGTCATTGAAAATAATTTAACATGTAAAACCCTACACTTTCTCCGCCAGGGCTCCGAGGTAGGCAGCGCCCTTAATACACTGAAACCAAATGATGTAAAATTATATTTGCCGTAAAATCGTGATTGTAGTAGTAATAAATCAGCTTAGGCAACTGATCAAACGAATGTAACCGCAGGTGACGGAAACAATTGCCTACGCATAACATTTAAATGACAGTCGGTGTAAGTTCATGCATTACATGCGCGATTTCATCTGACGATCGACGCATCATGATTATGCACGAGTCGGTAATTTCGTCAGGGATAATTTTGGCTTAATTAGAGAACGGAATTACCGGAATCAGTTTAACGCAGGCAATTAGCAGTTGACCTAATTACTTCACTCGCTTGGCATTACCCGCTGGACAATGGACAAAGTTGCTGTCCACGCTGGTTGTGACAGGGATGCAAGCTTTGTAAAGAGTACAGCAAAAATTTAATTCCTGCGCGTAAAAAACGCAAAGAAAAAAATAATAAAAATTAATTTCGAAAACGGGTGTACAATACATTTTATCCAAACGTTTTGTTTTGAATATTATTCCAAAAATATTAAATTATAACATTAAAAAAACTTTCTGCAATTTAATTTACAAAATATGTATTCAGTGTTTCAATAAATTTCAAACTTATAACATAATTATAATAACTTTTAATCTATTTTATGGCATATAGCTTGCAACATCTTTAAAATAAATGAATAACAGATTAATGTAAGTAGGTACATGTATGAGATTTCTTCGATCGGAAACATTACAATTTAAGTTCATAGAAATCACAAAAATATATTATTGTTTCAAATAATTCGATTACGTAAACATGTAATTTGAAGTGTGGTGTAATATATGAGCTATGTTCATCCCTGTATAACTACTATGTTGTACGTATGTCAGTCCCGAAAAACTGCATACTAATAGACTATCCATTACAAGAATATTTGGTTCCGTACAAAAACCCTACAAGGAAGGTGGGCGAACATTTCATACTTACCAAAATTTTATCACTAAAAGTTTTTAAGTAACCGCACTGACATTTTGGTCTTTCATGCTCAAATAGCAGTCAAACCCACCTTCTTTTACATTGTTAGATACTGATTTACCTTAATTTAACCATATATTTGTTGCAATATACGAATAATTGCATTGCTTCTATCATCAAACAAACGTGACGGAAGACAATTTACTCTGATGTAGAAAAATAGAGCTGAGAAAATAATATGTATAGCACGATATTTAAAAATGTTGAGAAAGATATTGGATTAAGGGTGTTCAAGTGCGACAGAATCATAATTTTATATTTTTATGAAATTTTGTTAGTTTTGTAGACAATACTTGTAGTACACTTTATTCTTACGATACAATTTTAGCTCTCATAGTTTTCTCATAACGGGGTGTCAAATTCAAAATTTGCTTACTTCCAAGCAAATAGTGAAAACCAACTGATCTACTTACACAAAATAATTCACTGTGAACTTACATCGCATGAGCTACGCAACAAAACATTTTTAAAAACTTACAACGTAATATTTTGAATTAAAACAAAAAATCGCAAAAGTACAGAAAAAATTGCAAAAGTAGCCATTTTTTGAATAAAAAAAAACAGTTCGTGGGAATTTGTCAAATGTTTTATTACGTAGCCCGTAGTAGTTATTTCACTGTAAATTATTTCACGTACGTAAGTTAATTTGTTTTCATTATTTGCACGGCAGCAGAACAAGCAAATTTTGACTTTGACGCACAGTTATGAGAAAACTACACGAGTTGAAATTATTTCGCAAGAGGAAACTACATTTACAAGTATCGTCTACAAAACTAACACTGTTTCATATAAATATAAAATTATGACTCTATCGCTCTTGAACACCCTTAAGAGGGCGTGGTACATAATTCAACGCTAAAAGCATTAATCTATAAGTGTAGATTTCTTGAAGCCCATTTGCGAAAATTAAACAATAGCAATCTTAGACAATAGTTTCAGCCAACGTTTTAAACAAAATTGTTTCCAGTGTTACGAACTTCTGAGGCACAATTTCTGACGTCGGAATCTCGTGCATTTAACTGCGGCACAAGAGATCACGCGTAACGAATTAGTAACCTTGGATAAATATTTAGTCATAAAGTTTGCAAATGCCATTATCTAGGATTGTCATTGAGTATTTTATCCATATTGGCTTTGAAAAAAGCGTAGAAATCAATTGATGTTTTCAGCGTTTATCTATCTACTACGCACTCTTAAGAGAACACGGAGGACAGGAAATAAGTATACACGTGTCCAACGTTCTTTGCACCCTTCTCCTAAACAGATATTACTTAGGCACGCTGAGCCGTTATCTTATATCATGTAACGACCTTAGCTCTGCACTTGATTCGGTGGCCTAGCTAGACGATCATCTTAACAATCTCTAAGATGGGCGCCCTTGTGAACGTAAGTTTGAAAACATACCGTTACTCTACTACATTTTAGGAAGTTTTTTTACAGTGATGTTACACTGCGGAATACTACATGGCATTGCCTACATTAAATTAAATACGGCTCGTTTGGTGTATAGTAACCAATAATATCTACAATGACATTCTGTGTACGTCATGCAATGTAGTACAGAAATGGTGCATTTTCGGATCTATGTTCATATAATATCTGACATCCCTTCAGATGGTGAGGATTGTTTCGCCTGAATACACAGAAAGAAAAAAAAATGCGCAGGAAGTCGTCCCTGCAAAATTATTTTGTCGTAACTACAAAACAGTTTTGTGATGGCCACAGTATTTTAGTGGCATAAACAAAACGTTTTTTTGGTGACCACAAAAGAATTTTGCAGGGTAGATACCCACAAAATATTTTGTAGCTGGCTGAAAATAATTTTTCCTGTGTATTTCGACACGATTTAGCTAAATGTTGTATAGGGATCAGAAACCCAGCCACAGAACACGTCTAACCTTCCCGGATACCAATACAACAGCCAGTGTTCATAGACAGCTGATGCTCGAGTGTGTATAATTCAGTGAAGTCTAGCATGCTGGTTATTGAACCTACGCACTTTCTCTAGCCTTAATTACAAGTAAATTAATACCTTATGTGGATGGTACCGTGGGCCAGGGTGTCACAACACAGCTGCAGACTCACCACTGGGCGCCACCCAAGTAGCAAACATCAACTCGCCCACTTGTGTAAATCTGATCCTGATAAGCAGCCCACAGGCAGTAAACATGCGGAATGCACCCGCGGACATACATGATACATAATGAAATCACCCACACATTAACCACAAGTGTACCACAAGCATTCTTATTATGCTCAGATGATTGTGTGTTAGTTTGCTAAGTCTGCTTATGAACCATATACTGAAATACGTCAGACTTTTTAAACTAAGTTGCCCACATTAAAATTATTTCAGTATAACTACACACATATTTACTTACATGTCCTGATTAACAACCATTCCACCAAAAGTAGACGATCATACTAGCAAACATTGGCGCCTCTGCAGACAGTTGGCCAACTGAAAAATTATTGTATTTGCTAGTAGGGTCGTAGGCATCTGCTTGACATGTTTTCGATACCCCTGGTCCCACTCATCTCAGAGCGCTCACTCCTCCCTGCACAATTGAAACAGGGATAGAGAAATCAGTTCTTATTACACCCGTTCCAAAATTGTAGGCTCCATTCCACGTCATCCGTCTGCTTGACTTGAAGGAGGAAGGGGAATGGAGCCATACAATTTAGGAAAGCAGGAATGGAAAGGGTGTAGAAAAAGGGAGATCCCTGAGAAAACCACGCCGGCCAGTGACATCGTCTGGCACGAATCTCACGTGCGAAGATCAGGGATCGAACCCGGGCTGCCTTGGTAGAAGGCGAGTGGCCTGACCACTCGGCCACCTCGGCTCCATTTAATTATATAGAACGATTACTGAATTCTAGATTGTGACGGACGTTAGTTATATCTTTAGCACAGACTGGGGGCAAATATGTTGGCTTGTCTGTGTTTCAGCACACATCAACCACATACGGTCAGTGGCCGGGGTCAACCACGTGGGCCTTGGCGCGGGGTACGACGGCATCAACCTGTGAGTAACCAATCGACACCTAGGAATACTGACTCAGAGGCTCTGTGGTGAACCCACAACTATGTGTAAAGCCCAATACACACGGTTATCTTTTTTGAACAAGCAGGTGAACACCTTCTTGTTCAAGGGGACTTACATCGTGTGAATGGTCGACTTGTATGCAAGTAGCTTGCATGCAAGGTCTTGCATTCTAGCTAGAATCATTTACAGGCGGTTCTAATTTTCATGCACCTTCCCGTGCAAGTAGTTTGTTTATATTTTCATGTGGCTCGTTTACGTACGTTAATATATTTTGAATAGTATTTATTTGAGAGTAGAACACAAATTGAAGCCTCGTATAGGCACAAAACTTTACTTTTAAGTTTCTATTCTGTACATAACTGATGTCTCTAATAATTCAAAATTACAAATTCCATACCCTTGTTATTTTTTATAGTAAGAAAAATCACAAACTTAAAAAAAAAAACTATATAAAATACAGTATTTCTAACCCTGTTTGGCAGATAAGCACATTCAAGCTAGTATGCAAGTACTACCATGTGTACGGTACGTTCATGAAGTATGTATACAAGGGAGTGTAAACTTTCTTATTCACCTTTTCGTGATCAACTTGGTGTACAAGCAAGAGGCCCGTGTGTATTGGGCTTAAGGAAGAACCACATCCCCGATAAAGTCATCACTTTCTTTGACCACATTGTCCAAAGTAATGATACAAAAATACTATCTATTATGACCTGAGATGCTAACCTTTGAGGACAGTAGAATGTAAACACTATGATTGTTCGTTTAGATTCTTAGGTTATATCAAAACGTGGTAGGAAACTATAAAGTAACTGGAAGGAAACATACAAATGATTCCTGGAAGTCATAATATGACTCAGTTCCTTTAAGGAATTATCTGTATGCTTTATGTCCGTTGACTTAACAGCTTACTGGCTTTTCTTCGTTTGATTTTGTAATTGTGTTTTATGTTTTATTGTGGGTTTTTCTGCCACATGGCAACATTCGCCTGAAATGGCGTATGTAAAAAAACTGACGTTTATAACACGAACCCATTGTAAGAATCGTTCAAAGATCACAATTTTATGCTCACCAGTTGAATTATTGATTTAGTTTTGTAACAGATTATTTATTTTTTCCATCTACACACTGACTCCAATGTAACCAACCATACAGGAATAAATTTAACTGATGGTATAACCAGAACTCTTAAAACGCAACGTCATTGATATACATGTTTATCGAAGTCAGGGCTGAGACACTGCATCCAACATGCTAGGAAAGTACGAGGGTCTCCAAGCAGACATTACATTAATAAACAGCTCTGTGCTATACGTTCAATGTGCAGCACATTCCATATTGCTGTACTGTTCTTTCTCTTGTTCAACTCTCGCAGGTGGTCGGTTTGTGAAAGAGTTATTTTTAACAGCACAGAAGTAAGTGGATAGCCAAAAATCTCTGACAAGAGCTTATCGGAAACTGGTTGTCCATGGTAGAGAAGATGTGCTGAGAACACGGATAAATATTATGATTACATTGTATGTACATTCGGTGAAATATCAAGTTCTTTTTTGTTGGGGTCAGAACGTCATAAAATTGTGTATCTGTTGAGAATGACTTAAGACTTTAGTAACTGGAGCAGAAAAACATTTATATTGCTTTGCCCTCATATGTTTAATATTTCTGTGCGAACTGGTTGCATTTTGTAAAATACCTTAGAATAAAATACTGGATGTTTCGCCGATTAAAGTGAGACAAAATGGTGCTACACTCTTGCGATTCGAAGGGATACATTTTCGATTGACCCGATCGGCTGTATGTTTTCCTCTACCGACAGTGAAAATTAAAAATAATTAAAAAATTATCGAAATTTATATTTTTATAATTGCCAGCAATCACAGCAAAGTTGAATAATTAATGTGGTTGTGGTGCTGTCTAGTGACGTTATATAAAAACAGCTTCGTACAACTTGCGAAAACTAATACGCTATTACTCTTCCTCTTGATCACAGTAAGTATATTTTCAGGAACCTCTAAAATTCAAAAATTCAAAAATTTAAAAATTTCCTAATTTTTTGCGTAAAATGCTGATAACTAAGAGCACATTTAAAACAGATTTTACGAGACAGTAATGCTTTCTATTGGTCAGGCGAAAAAATACGAGACATGCAGTTGCACATATAAATGCTGTCGGTCATACAGCTGTCCAGCAGACCAGTTTGTTGTATTTGACGTTACTATAGTACTTCTATTTGTAATTTTTATGTCACTACATGTCAATTCAAATATTAATCTGCCAAACCTTCAAATTAGCACTACAATTAAAAATTTTTTAAAAAATGACAGCCTCATATTTATGTTTGCCCAGGTCTGACAGTCTCATAAAACCTCCAGGTGTACGGTTTTATATGGCAATGAGTGTAGATGGGGGACTGGCAGGTCGTAGTATCTCGGAGGGCCGCAAGATGGCAGCACTGTGACTTGTTGCAGCACTCCGGCGGGTTTGGAGGATGTATCGCGGTATCCTATGCTTCTGGCAGAGCTCGCCAGGGACCGACACTGGAGCTCCTCCGACATCAAGAAACTGGCCGGAGCCAATCTCGTCCGCGTCTTTCGAGAGGTCGAGAAGGTGAGTCACAACCAGGCCCGCATGTACGATCACACTAATTAAAAACCAAAGAAGTAATTATCATTAGAGTTAAGAAGTAAAGCCCGTGCTACATTGACCGTGAAGTAGCCGTATAGAAATAACCGTAACTGCAACGTAAGAAATTGACAGGTTTCAATTCCTAAGCGGAGAGTTGCGAAAAATTGAACGTACACAATGAGGCTACTGCCTAAGTACAGCCAGAAGGAACACTGTATTTTGACTGAATTAATCCTTTGCTACAATACCATGCGCCTTGTCTACGAATGTCCCGTTTCCCTTGTCCCCTCCGCTATCCTGAATCTGAAAATATTGTTGCCACAATAGATTTCCGGAGTTGTACCAACTGCTACGTTCAGGAAACCGCAACCAAATAGCAGTAGTATATGCTTCGTAACACAATTCGCTTCGAATTTGTTTTGGTTTGCTGTATTTGTTTTCATGGAGAGTATTAACAATGCAAATAAATGTATTTATAATCTCTCGATGAACCTCCATTTTTGAGTTTGTTTACAAAATGCATTACCGTACGTCAAATTCTTCTTCTTCTTTATACAAGTGTTGGGACAGCGGACATGATGGAATAACAGAGGACAAAAATTTAAAAAACTGATGAGTTAGACGAAGATAGAGACTGGGGACAGGCGAAGACATACATCAAAACGTCGTATGATCACATGGACCAATCAGTACTTTGAACATTGAGCTGGGACATCCGAGGGCTGAGGACACACGAGGACACTGCGATTGTAGCATAGCCTTAAATTATAGCGAATGTTGCGAAATAAAAAAAAAATCTTTTAGTAAAAGTAATAAGGAAATAATAATTTTCAGACATGTGTCTAGAATCTAAGCATTTATAACTACAAAATTTAATTGCATGAAGAATTGCTTTTATATTCCAAAAACAAATACCCCGTTTTAGGGTAAAGCAAATTTGTGGTTATTGTGAAAATTACCTAAGACATCATGGGAATACCAACATTTGCTGTGGTTGGTTAAACTTACTATTTCCACTGCCGAATTTTAGTAGCAAGCAGTAACACTTCAATAGGGTATTTTTCTGTGTAAACCAATGTGGTAAACATATTCACTGTTGTACTGCTAAAGTCTTAAGGCGGCCGCCTACCCCACGCTTCAAATGTGTTGCAGTGTGTTCGTAAACAGGGGTTTTCCACGAAAATACCCCCCGTGTGCCCACTGTACCAAGGTACGAAAAGAAAACACACTTCAGACAAGGTCGGAACCTCATTGTTAAGATGCCACGCTCATTTAAAAACACTGTTTCTAAGCCCTCCAACATAGTTAAATACGGCCTTTTCAGACTTCCGTACTTCCAAATGTACTAACCGTATGTATGTGAAACTCAGATTGAGACCTGCACTGAACTTAGTTGCAAACTTTCCACCAATATAATTATATGGTCACAACTTAGTGTCCCATAGTAAAAACAGTTTGGCGGGAAGCTTGCACGCTAGTTCAGCGCTTGACTCGTTGAGGCGACGCGGCATTAGATGCGCGCTACAAGGTCGACCTTACTGCTCCGTCGCTTTTGAACCTCCCATGCGCGGGTAGGTTGTATAAACCTATTTGTAATGGACATAAGCATATATATTTAGTATAAACACTAAAGTTAACCCACATATACTTCAGCCTATCTAACTACAACCGTACATAGCGATATCACTGACACAAGGCAAGTTTTAGTATTACGAACAGTTGGGTCAGGTTCATTTTTGTTTAATGACGTTGTGTTCTTGTCCGCGGCCTGTTTTCTTTTCACGAAATGCCACTATGTGCGCATGTTAAAGTTTCGTAAAATAAAGGTTTATACGATAACACTGAAGCGCATTTGAAGCGTGTGGCAGGCGGCGACCTTAAGAGGACGTGGTACATAATTCAACGCTAAAAGCATTAATCTATAATTGTAGGCTTCTTGAAGCCAATATGCGAAAGTGAAACAATAGCAATCTTAGCCAATATTTTTAACGAACGTTTTAAACAAAGTTGTTTCCAGTGTTACGAATTTCTGAGGTACAATCTCTGACGCCGGAACCTCGTGCATTTAACTGCGGCGCAAGAGATCACGCGTAACGAATTAGTAATTCTCGATAAATATTTGCTCATAAAGTTGGCAAATACCATTATCTAGGATTATCATTGAGTATTTTATCCATATTGGCTTCGAAAAAGGCGTAGACACCGATTTATGCTTTCAGCGTTTATTTATCTACTACGCACTTTTAAGGCTCGGTTTCAATCGCCAAAAGGAATTTTATTATTTTTCACTTTTTTGGAATTCTGAGAAGGAAATTGTTAAATATGTGATTATACCTCAAATTCTATTTACATTTCCCTACAGTATAGTCACATATTTAACAATTTTCTTCTCAGAATTCCAAAAAATTGAAAAATTATAAAATTCAATATGGCGACTGAAACCGAGCCTTAAGAGGGTTTCCTAGATAAACTGGAGTTGTGCTTGGGCTTTGTAACTAATTTTCAAGATTACGTTTTAAAATTCGAAGCAAGTCATGATATGCATAAGCACTTAGTAGATTTTTGAAAGATACGGTGCTCTTACTATTATTCACAATTTATGGTACCTATGAAACTGAAATCAATAAATGAGTTGTTAATTACTTTTTACGATCTAGCAGATCAACACAGTAATTGTCATAATATTAACATTTTCCATAACTGTTACAGAGTTTTAAAATGTCTAAGTTTGCTAGGGTTTTAAACAATTAATTTCTCACATGTTGCGAACAATTTTAACAAAATCCAAAATTTTAAGTAAACATAACTATTTATTTGTATGAAAAGTGTTAGGAAAATGTACTTCTAAGGAACATCAACAAAACTCTTGCTATATAAAAAAATAAGGCTCCTCTAGTTTTTTATTAATGGCATTTTAAAGTCAACATTTACGTTGTTACTTCTTTGTACACACTCCCCGAAAGCCACTAAACAAAACGAAACGAAATAATCAACAATGAATATACATGTCGCGGGCTACAGCTTGACGTATATAAAACCCAGTAAAAAAAAAATCTGGATTTATTCTGAAGTTTGGAATTTTTCTGTATTTTTAAATTTCTTTTAACACAATAATTATTTCGTGTTGGGTTTTAATGTGCGACAAGCCGCAGCGCTTGACACATAGTTTCGTTGTGAATTATTTCGTTCATATTCATTGGTTTCCTAGGGCTGTATGAAGTAAAAATACAAACAATTTTACTTTTTAAACTGCCATCATGGGAAAACTGGCTTAGGTTTTTTTTTCTGTAAGAAGAAAATGCACTTCCAAATAACGTCTGCTAAACTAACACTACTTCGTACAATTGTAAAATTATTAATTTTAACCCCCGACTCAAATAGAGGGTTGTTATAATTTTGACGTGTCTGTCTGTATCTGTGTGTTCGTCTGTGGTATCGTAGCTCCTAAACGAATAGACCGATTTTGATTTGATTTTTTTCTTTGTTTTGTTTGAAAGCTGACTTGATCGAGAGTGCTCTTAGCTATGATTAGAGAAACTAGAAAATCGCGAAAATGTTTAAGATAGTTTCCAATAAACTGTATTATATTAACCGTGACACAGGTGAACAGTTTTGGGACAAATCACACACTGTGTGACCAAGCTGTACAGTTCTAACTGGGTTTGTTGAAGAGAGAAATAATCCTTCAGATAAACCATAGCTAATGTCGATACAAAACATTCAGTGTTATATGCAGCATGTTGGAGCCTAGCAAACAGTCAACTATTCCCGCGATTTCCCAGTGTCGTTATCTATGATATAAGGTAATCTGTTCAACCGTTTACAGACCATCAGCTCTTTTATAGTTTTTAAGTGAATGTGAGCAAATATACTGGTGTGATAGACTTGAAATTTAGTATCCTGTGAGTCAGTTTTTTTTTTTTTTTTTTTTTTTAAATTTTTAATGTAAGTCTTAAACATGCTATTTCAGTGCAACCTGTGTTGTATATGGTTGTATTTTTTTTTCCGAATCTGTTTAATATTATTGTTCTAATTGTGTAGCTGTAAATTTTGCATATGATAAGTATGTATATATGTATATATGTATATATATATATATATATATATATATATATATATATATATATATATATATATATATATATATATATATATGGCTAGCCTGAAAAAGAGTAGACATATTCCTTGCTAGCTAATATGTTATTACTGGGTACTGCAGTTCAAAATGAGTTATTTATTTGCTGCTTGAACGCCCTTAAAGCGGCGGAGTGCTGACAGCGGGCGTGTGGATGGCATGTGTTCAGGTTCGAGAGGACTCTGCCTCAGTGGGACCGACAGAGGACTGGATATCCATGGAGGACCTGGATGGCAAGACGTACTGCCGCTATCCAGGAACCTGAGTCGACACGAGCCTTCAAGCAGGGTCGTCGTGGAGACCTAACATCGACCACCCTCCATACATCATCGTGCATGAGTCGAGCGTTCACCAACCACATATATCCTCCCTATCTCCAACATATACTGCCTTACTTCCCGTCACAGACACACACTAATACGACCACTCAATGACTATTGGCGATAACAACTCTTCGCCATTTTGTTTCAGTGACTTGCGTGCACATCTGCAGCGCTGCTTCATGCTCAGTCATTGGACGTATCTAACTCTTCAAAGTCTCAAGTCGGATTCACAACCACACTTAACGCACATACGTTAAGTATTACGCTGCTATAGAACCACGTTGTTCTAACTCCATATTTAGAAATTTTACAGGAGAGCCATTACAAGTTTTCGGAACATACGTGTTATTTCGCAATTAAAATATTAACGCACGCTGTATACAGTGTTCATGCAATGTCATATTGGGACCCTTTTTCCAAAGTTTCAAATACTATAATGCTAAATGAATAGAATAAATAACAGTGAATGTATACCTTTGCAATGGAAATTGAACAAAAAGTAGAACATGCCGGTTCTATATCTTCTGAGTTGAATATTTCTATTTCCTCTGTACTGTACAATGTGTGGAGTTAGTATACTAGCCCCAAATCTTAAAAAGAAAAAGAAAAAACTTTAGAACAATATGGTTTTGTAGCAGCGATTAGAGATTGGATTCATAACAGTATTGAATCTAGACATGTGCAGAAATTGTTTATGTCATAACAAAATGTCGGTAATTGATGATTGTATTTTATTAATATTTTTCGAATCGAATTAAATAATTTATGACCACAAGGTAAAAGATTTCTCAATGTAAGTAAATTTTTAATTGATTCTTACGTTTGCACATGCAGCATTCACAACCACCACTTAGCGTACGTATAAAGTAGACAGTTGATCAACTCTATTAGGTACGTACGCACGCTACGCGAGGTTGTGAATGCTAGCATGCAAACTCGGTGCTTCTACTTTTTAACGTACGTACGATAAGAGGTGGTTGTGAATCTAGCTTTAGGCTTCTACAAGAATATCACAGTTGTAGTGCGTCGCAGTAACTGTTCTTCTCATTGGCTCAGTCAATTGAGTGACTGACACCTTTGCTCAAAGACACACTGTCAGAATCAGAGCTACAGATATGCAGGACAGGTATTACATCAAGTTTTTACCATAAATCAGTAACTCTACACAATAACAAAATAACATTCTTAGACAGTTAGAGCCAATGATTTCTGGTGAAAATAAAGTTTTGAACCAGTCTGTTTAAATGTTTCACATGCATCTGTGCTTCATGGTTATTGGCAGCAGTGGCGTGAATGTGTTGCAAGGTAATATGTACTTTGTGACGTCTGTACAAACTCATAAGCTTGCTATCGGTAGTAGTGAGACACGAGTGTGATGCCACTTCTAATAGGCCTCTCTCTGATTTGTACAGACGTCGCGAAATACAGATAGCCTTGCAACACACCCACGTCACTGATTGGTAGTATGTCTCCGAGTAGTGTCGGAGAGACTGTGATTTGCGAGTGTAACACCAAGACGCAGAGAGTTAAAAAATATCCAATCACTAACCACAAAATAGTTGCAAAAGTTTTTTTCGCGAAAACTATCGGTTTCCACCAATAAGAATCAGACATGTCTTGCTACAGCACAGATAGGGTTTAATGGCATTTGAAAATACTGATCAAATTTTAAGACAAAAATTCCGATATGTCAGTTACGCTTCTATGAATCTTTTATAATAACACGCTGAAGTCAACATTGTACTACTTTTTGCTACATATAACTACATGTAAAAATTAAAACATGGGAAGTTAAATCAATCCTACACCACAACGTGCTAATATCCAAACAGTGATTCGTAAATAATGTAGGCCTAAAGTACACAGATTGTACCCGGTAATGCAGACGTGTGGTGTCGCAGTAAAGCCTAGTTTACACCAACGATAACATTGCTAATAACGTGTTTTCAACAAAGTTATTAACAATGTTTTTAAAAAATGCTTGACAATTGTTGACAGCATCGTGTTTTCAACATTGTTGCCAACAAGGTGTTATTAACTTTGCTAACATTTATAAAAAATGTTAATAAAATTTGTTATTAACATTTTGTTGAAAACGTTTGTTAGTAACAAATGTTACGATTTTTAGAAACGCCAAAACTGTTGACAACATTATTTTCCCGACTCATTCTAAGGCTGTCTAGATCAAAGGTTGTTGGTAAAAAATGTTACTAGCAATGTTACCAACAATGTTGTAGGCATTTTTGTCATCGACATTGTTATTAACTTCCGCTCATCATTCTTACAACTTTGTTAGTAATATTGGTGTTATCAGAAATGTTAATAATACATTTGCTATCAACATTGCTATAAAATAGTGTACCATAGCTTATAATTTGTTGATAACACATTGTAACTAACATTTTATTGTTAACATTGTTAATGTAATTTTTCCGGTGTAAACAGGGCTTAACCTTGTTCTCTTTAGCAGAGTCAAATGGGAGACCAAGAGGCAGACCTGCAGATATGCACGTAACGAACTGGAGCAAAGTGGCGCTAAAATATTTTCGCGGGAACTAACGGCCCCACATTATTGGATAAAACACACACAACGCAGCTCAACAATTTCAAATCCTCACTACCTTATTCACCAAGTTCGAGGCATTGATACGAAAGTATATTCCTGGCCTGACAAGTACCTGTGTAGCCTATAAAAATGCCCATTTATTGTGTTTCTGCTGCTGAAAGGCACTAGTCTCGAAGTAGCGATGAAAAAATAATATATAGTTTGGCGAAAATTCAGCAATAAAGTGCGCTTGTCGGATGTATTTAGCTGTTTTCTGACTGGATGGAAAGACCAAAGATTAACAACGCGTATATACGATTTGCCACTCAATCTAGTGGGCGAATATTACTCAACTCATACTTACATAAACTTATCTCTAAACACAGTAAAGAGCTCACTTCTTTACTTACCATTTTCATCACGTCAAAAACAAATCTCAGGAAATATTATTTTTTGTTTACTCCGAAACGTCACTATATTTTTCATCCCTAGACAAAAAACCGTCTGATTTCAAGATAAGTGCCATTACAAAAATTACTGACATTCTGCAGAAATGTATTGAAGGATTTCGATAGTTACCCAAGACTGTTTTACAATGGCACGCTTTACGCAAAAAAAAAAAAAAAATCAAGGCAACGCAAATTAAAATAATTTAAGTTTTTTAAAATTAAATTACAACTAAAAAAAGAACGGCAGGAATATAAAACTGCTCCTGATTTTCGGATATGGAAAACATGGCAGATATTGCATTTGTCCAACGTGTTTTCTTTGAGTACTTCTGTTTCCCCTCGCCATGGTATTCCGCCGCTGCTCCATCCTTATCTCACATCACCCTCACCAGCGCGAAAGACTACAGTTAAGCCAGCACAGAATACCGTTCACTTACACATCCAGCTACTGCTAGCAAATTAATATGTGGTTTAATATATTGCATCTCCCTTGGTTGAGCTTATACATTAAGACAATGCCTGAGGGTTTTACGATTATTTATTTTAAACAAATCCTATATGGGAGAATCGCTGAATTTATTTTTACACTAAATGTGCCCTGATTTTTTTGTGACGGTAAACCTTGCAGTTTTGTAGGTTTTGGACTCAAAATATCGCAATTTGGTTATAAAAATAAACTGCAGTCAGTCATAATAAATTTTTGCGGGTGAACTGTGCCTAGAATTGTTTCAAGGCGTTTTAATAAAAATCATCAGTGTTCTTTGGACAAATGTGAAAAAAATAATACTGAGAATGACCTTAATGACGACTCTATGCTTCAATACTCCCTGTTCTTTCCCCTCCTGGAAATTACACTGTGTGGGGTAGTGTGCAAGATCAACAATGGCGAGAATGTGCATCAAAAATGTTGAACACGAACACAATGTTGACAATGACATTAAAGACTCACGAACAAAAGAAGCTAATGTAGACACACAACTATTATGTGTTTTTTTATAAACTGTGGTAGTGATTAGGCAGAAACATTTTTTGGAGTTCAAGCAGAAGCAAGGATATATAAATAAAATTGAATTCGTCGGTGTTACTTTACTTTGTAACTCTGTGTTCGAACTTTATTGTATTCGCACATATCCGAGTGAAAATTTTTTTCAAGAAAATCTAATTGCTTATGAACACTGTTGCAATTTCAATATTTCATAGTGTTTTGTTGTCTAGATAAAAATTAAAATTTATTAATGTTTTAAAGAAATGATTATGAGTTATTCTGTGGAAATATTCGTGATAATATCGTTATTAACTAAAGACGAAATATTCGTTTCATTCACAGTAATGATATTAGCTTATTATTTTGTGCACACAAAATGAGGAAGATTTTTGGAATCCAATAATTTGGGAAAGCAAACATAGATTTACTTATTAAATAAATCGATATCATTGTTATTTCTGTTTATAAATTCAATCCTACGAAATAAAATACCGTACAGATTTCAAGAGCATGGAAGTGTATTGCTGGTTAATATAAGTGACTTATGAATTACGTCATGTAAGGCCCATTTGTATTGCATATTGCTTAAAATATTTCAACCACATCATAATCTTATGGTTTTGATCAACTTCATTACAGATTACAGGGTCTAGGATTGTAGCCGCGTCAATGTCGCATTTCGCCTAGACCCTGTACACAACGGCCGTGAAAGCCTACGAACTTCTTCATTACAGATTGCTTAAGCCGCATATAGAATGTTAGATTGTAACTTGGGACCACTGCTATTCATCTTATTGCTAAATTTCTCAAATTTCATTAAGGAACCTTTCTCTACAGCACCGGGCCTACGCTATGAGTTAATTATGTAGCTGTAAACTATTAAATACAGAAGATAATTATTTAGATTAAAAAAATTTGACGCCAATGCTAATAGATTGCTATAAAATATAAAAAATTAATATCTCGTTAGATTTGGAACAAACAAAGTTAAACATATTTGTTCAGAATCAAAATATCAGTTTCTTTTTAAGTTCTTAAAAAAATTTCAAGAAATGAAACTGTAACTTCACTTACTTAAATTAGTACTAATTTCATAATGCTGCGACTGACCGCTTAAATTAATGAATACGGTTTCTCGCTTAACGGTTTTTTAGTTGTGTAGTCTTTGTATATTTCTTTGTAGTGGCATGCGTATGACGATAATATTGGTCTGTGTAAACCGACAGGTATACGAAAAAAAAATTGTTTCCATGCTTAATAAAATTTTAAAGAACAAATTGTGATTGGATGTTAAAATTGAAATTTTGAAAGCTTTTTCTGATCAGGTTATTTATGAAAGAAAATGCAGCTCTAATGAAAATCGTTACAGCTTCACAAAAGAATTGAATTTTTATGCAAGTGAATAGTGCTGTAATTTTTTGACTTTGCATTGCATTGTGTGAGTGGATTTATTAGACCTGAAATTCAATAGTGGTTTTGTTACAGGAGAGAATATAATATTGTTCTAAAAATGAAGCATGTGATATAAATGCTGTCAAATAAATCTACGCCAAGTTTCTGTACTGTAGTTTTACATGTATCCTCCCTTATTCTCCTCTTCCTGTGAAGAAATAATAAGAAGAATATACATGTTTTATTTAAAAAACGAAAATTGCAAATACAGGTAATGAACCGCGTACATAAGTACAATACATTTCATACTCTAATGATACGAGTGCAGTCATTTAATAGCGTTCAAGTGCGATAAAGTCATAAATTTATTATTTTAAGAAATATTCTTACTTTTGTAGACGATACATGTGAGTATATTTTACTGTTACGAAACAATTTTAGCTCTCATAGTTTTCTGATAACAGAGTGTCAGAGTTAACATTTGCTTGTTACACTGCCATGCAAGTAGTGAAAACCAATTGACCTACATAATCAAAATAATTCACTGTGAACTTACATCCTATACAAGCTATGCAATAAAACATTAAAAATACCCACGAAGTAATATTTTGAATTAAAAAATATCGCAAAAATACAAAAAAAAAAGTTACAAATTCAGGTATTTTTAAAATACAAAAACCGTTCACGGTAATTTTTCAGATGTTTTATTACGTAGTCAATAGCATGTTATTTCACTGTGAATTATTTCACGTACGTAAGTCAATTGGTTTTCACTATTTGCATGGCAGCAGAACATGCAAATTTTGACTTTGACGCACCGTTATAAGAAACTATGAGAGCAACAATTGTTTAGAAGGAGTAAACTGTACTTACAAGTGTCGTCTACAAAACTAGCAATATTTCATACAAATATAAAATTATGACTTTATCGCACTTGAATACCGTTTCGAAATAACAGTTAATTTCTATGATACATACATATATTTAAAAATCAACTTTAACTCCAAAAGTTTTAACTTATTGAGGTATTTTACGTTTTCAAAAAAAATTGTAAATTGTAATTCATTTGTATTAATGTTAAACACACCTAACATTATGATCCCATTCGGGAAGACATGGGTTCGATCCCCGGCTCCGACCATCCTGTTTTCGGCTTTCCATGGTTTCCCAAAATATCTCCAGGCGAAAGTTGGGATGGTTCCTTTAACAAAGGCCATGGCCGAATCTTCTCCCAGCTTCTACCATTGTAACAAGGTGTCCCTAGTAGCAAATACAATCATTTTCAGTTGGCCAACGGTTGGCGGAAGCGTCTAACGTTCGCTAGTATAATGGTCAACTTTTGCTGGAATGGTTGTTAATCAGGCCAAATCAGTAAATATGTTAATACAAATACTGAAATAATTTTAATGTGGGCAACTTGGTTTAAAATAACACGGCATACGGTTCACAAGCAGACTTAGCAAACTAACACACAAATCATCTGAGTATAATAAGAATGCTTGTGGTACACTTGTAGGTAATGTGTGGGTGATTTCATTATGTATCATGTATGTCCACGGGTGCATTCCGCATGTTTACTGCCTGTGGGCTGCTTATCACGATCAGATTTGCACAACTGGGCCAGTTGATGTTTGCTACTTAGGGTCGTTTCTAATAACCTGGCTGTCAACGAGACGTAAAAACCACTTACCTTACCATGAATATTTAATTTTCAACAGTTAATCGAAGCAGGATAATCTACACGTTAAAAACACATATTTTGCCATTACATTAAGTTTTTTTTAATACGAGCTATTGCAAAGAGTTTCTCCGCAAAGAAATATTTTGTTTCTTAGTGGATTTTTTTATATTAAACTTGTCTTCAAAAATCTACTACAAACCCTATAAAAAAGTACATTGCACTATTTTACTAGAAATGTTTTTCCAAATGTTAAATATGAGAATGAAAAACCACTACGTGTTCCCGCCTGCTGGCAGGTCACGTTGTGTGTGAGAGAAGGCAGGGGTGAAGGTTGGGCCGACTGCTTGACTAGCGAGACATGCCTGTCGCCCTCCGGTCCGAGGAATGGATGAGGTGAGGTGAGCGTGGAGCAGCGACGGAATGAGAGAGGCGAGGTTAACAGGAGTTCCTCGAGAAAACCTGTAGGCCAACGACATCCGCCACGTTTCCCACATGCGAAGATTCCAGCACCGAACCTGCCGGGGATAGAACCCGGATCGATCAGGTGGGTAGGCGAGAGGTCTGACCCCTCGACCACCGCGGAGCCTTGTCCAACTTTTAGATTTTGGCAGCACTACGTCACAGCAAACCTCGCCTGTAGTTAGTTAGGGTATAATTGAATAGTGTTACGTAAAAACAAACCATCCCACATCTGATATAGTATGACATAAACAATTTTTACTAAAAAATACTTTGTTATTTTGTTAACTATAGAGTGGAAATTCTAAATTATGTAAGTGCCAAAAAATGCTTTCAAGTAAAAGAAAAAAAACAGCGCTGGGATAGTATGCATACACATGGGACATGCTATCTTTCAAGGGTCATAAAATCTGTAAAATACGTGTTACAGAAAAACATAGGTACTAGCACATAGTTCATTTCCATATAATTAAATAAATTCGGAGTCTTATGGCACTTAGAACATTTAGAAATTCCACTCTATATTCTCATTTTCAAAAAATTACCTGTGCTTGACTTTGTTTGCTTAGCTATTGAAGTTTTAATATATAATAATTTAAAAGCTGGTTTTTTTCCTTGTTCTTTACGTTTGTGGCTTGAATGCCTTCTGCATATCACCATTCAATGCATGCATGAAGTAACGGTAGTATAGTGATGTGACTGAAAACATTCAGCTTGAGTACGTAATGTAAAAACAATATTCCACGGGAATTCACACTGTAATTTTCTTTGTGGCGTAAACAAAATGTTCACATTCCGGTCATGGGCACGGAAACTGGTGAAGAACTGGTAGGAAGGGTGTATTGCCCCCCCCCCCTTCTCTTTTCTGAAACCTCGCAGCAGGAACATACCTTAAACAATTTACCTGTCTACATACAATAATTTTACATGTTCTTTACTTTAATAATATAGGTATTAAATATTTTAAACTCGTTTTATGAAACAAGACTCTTATCAAATATGGTGACCATTGAAAAATTAGAACAGCAATAATTCCCCCACCCCTTCAACCGATTTTCATAGGATTTTGATTTGTTGTGCCCTTGGCCCTTACTAACAGTCTCGAGCAACTACATTGAAAGAGAGGCTTACTTGAATTATAAAGCCTCCTTGGAGCAAACAAATGATTTGTTTGTATACGACAAAATAAATAACTTTGTTTCTAGAACATTTCCTTGTTTTGTGTTTTGTGGCCTAAGTGTTACATATTGTTAGTACAAGAAATAACATGTTTTAATGTTGAGCCATTAAAAAAAATACGTAAACCGCCGACCGAGAATCAAACCCGGAACTTCTTGCAACTGATAATCGTTCACTTGCATGTACAGCCAAGACTGCAAATTAGTTTATTACACATCGTAAAAGATAAACGCTTCGTAAATGCGTATCATTTACACAAATGTGTGTTAACTATTTTTTCGTTTTTATTGATCGTTTTCTGAGAAATGTTTTCATCAGGGTGTTTGAACCATAATAAAAGTCATCATGAAATACATTTACAACAATATCTATAAAGCTAACTCTAAAAAAATAGAAAAAGCAAAGTAACTGCAGTGGCGCGATTACAAACTATGGCGCGCACAAATATTAAGCTTTGGTTGACGCAACAAAATTTACATCTACGTATTTAACAAACAAATCATTAGATTAGCGTCAGCTTAATACATGTACTGTCAGGCGTGTTGTTCCCAAACAATTACATATTTAGAAGGATCAACAATGTCAGATCTGTTGCCATCTGTTAATTCGCCCTGACATCAAAGTATTTATACAGCTGAACTAAATATTTACTTCACAAAATTCACACGAAAATTTGGTACAAATATATTTCAACATATAAATAAAGCTTTGCTCACCATTTAAAATAGCTACAAGAAATTTTACACAAAAATGCGTAAACACGTAACATAAAGACTCTTGACTTGAAATTCGCGGGGATGTGAATGTCAAAACACAATAAAAAATATCAATACTTCAAACCAGTTTTTGCTATATGTTATATATAATACACATACTGAAAACGTTGAAAGGGCCTAAATGTTTGCAGGTTGTAATAATGCGGTTTATATTAACATATGTTTGCAAAACACAAAAAAGCCTGCATTAAATATCGTTTTTGACTGTCTATCCACACAACACAAAAATTCTTACCACCACAATGACTTAATTTAACAATCGAACTTGATACAATTAGAAAAATTAATAAAGGAAATTTTTATCTAACATTAAAGTAAATATTTAACTATACAAAATATTCCAAGGTGAAAGTAAAGCACTTGTATTAATTATAACTTTGTACTCTGTGTTAACAGGAATTGAATTAACGAGGTTTGTATATATATATATATATATATATATATATATATATATATATATATATATATATATATATATATATATATATATATATATATATATATATATATATATATATATATATATATATATATATATATATATATATATATATATATATATATATATATATATATATATATATATATATATATATATATATATATATATATA